>JTDE01000150.1:19807-37102 GCA_014338405.1 Paragonimus skrjabini miyazakii
GTCGTCGCTCGATGAGTCACCTTTTCAACAAGCTGGGTTATTGTGGCCATCTACCCATTCTTTTCTTCGGCTTCTTTGGTGTTCTGTGTGATGAATGTCATGATTGTTCCTTGGTCCGGCTGTAAACCTTTGCTCCTCCTCTTCCTGCTTTCTGGGGTGCAATCATATGTACTCCGATGGTGAGGTACTTCTTGCCTAATATTTTCGCTATGCTTCTTACGAGTCCAGATTTCACCGTTGGAGTCTTTCAGACTTTTCCGAGAAATAAGGGTTTCAATTTCGTACTAGCCTGCCAACTGGCTAACCAGCATTCGCCAGCTGGAATCACGTGCCTCCTGGTCTTCTTATCTTCAGTTTACACTAGATACACGGTGTGTGAACTGAACCACAATTGGTGCAGCGCGAGCCGCCTGTGGTAAGTGTTGTGCAGAAGTTTTACTTTGGTTTCGGTTTGTCTGACAGGCTAATCCAAAACGAATGCAACCAACCGTAAGCTGTCCACTTGGACATTGACGGACTGTTTTCTCTGAGACAATTGTGTATATATGTGTCATTCCCTAGTGAATAAACATGAGGTCGCTCAGTCCAGATTTTGGTATTTGTGTTAATTTATGCTCTTCTTTTCATTTTGCGCTTACACTTGCATGCGTCAGTTGTCCGTGGTTGACCTACTCGTTACGACAAACGGGCTACTTTACTAATTGCCTTTTGGACTCACGAGATACAATGATAATATTAATAATACTATTACTACTACTTATAATCATAGTCACCTCTATTGTTATTATCGTCATCCTCCTCCTCCTTCTCGTCGTCCTCATCGAGATCATCAGCATTTTCGGCTTTGAGCCATACCGCTGTTTGGGAAACCTTAGGTACTAACTGTGCTACAGAATGAATGCTACGGTCGCTCATCAACCGGTCAGTGCGTATGACATGAGATTGTAGTGATGATATATAGTGAACAATCTGGGTGAATTGGTTTTGCACTGTCTATTTGAAGATATTTCATCCGGGTTAATCTTTGATACAAGTAGCAAATCACGACAGAATTAAGAGAGACACTCGCTTTGCGATGTTTCGAAGCAACGGTCTATGTCTACGTTCTTGAGTAGAAGAAATATGACGAACTGACACCAGAATATTACAAGTTAATTTTAACGATAGTTAAAAGTAAAAAACAACGCCTCAAAATGGGACGGACAGAAAGGCTGAATTTCATTTTTACTTTTGATGAGGAAATCCAATAATTATCAGCTATGATAAGGCTGATCGATGTTTCAATCTCCAGAAGTTTGCTTGTGGCATCATTATACTGTTCACATTCTTAGTGAGAATACACTAAACACGGTTATTCTTCAATATGTGATCATTACTCCAGGCTCATTTGCAACTGGCTGTCGAGAGAAAATGAAGCAACTTCCCCGTTAACTCTCAGTAACCATCTTGCAGTCGAGACCCCCTAGTCAAGGTCTTTTTCATTAAAAGTAATCTACGTTGTTCTTGAAGAATTATAAAAGAATCCCTGAAAACCTTCGGAAATGATTATGTATTGGTGTGAAGAAGTCAATCCGGAGTGCCATCGGAACCATAAGGATAATCAAATCTCGGTCGACAGAGCTTTCCAAAATATTTACAAACTGTCCAAGTCCATTCTCGAGAAGTCAGGACGAGGCTGTTATCGTCGGTAGAGGCCATGGCGACCAGACTCCACAACTTTCAGTTTTACATCCAGAAGAATCCGTACTGCCCCCACAACTCCCTTGGCCACTATGCATAAACTGTGTGAACCCAATTGACCCAGTGCAGAGATAAACAAATTCTTACATGCCGGTTGCGTGTTTCAGCTAAACATAGGACCCCCATAAAGTACAATGAAACCAATCACCACTCGATTAAGCTGTCATCCACGCAGTTGCCAGGACTGTTAACATGCCGTATGATCCAATTTCAGATTTTTATATTTATACCCGATGAGGATCACTAAAAACGGCTGTTTGAAACCTTGACTGTTCACAAATAGTCTGGGTATAATTACACGAATGAATGAGTTATAACGGTATCAAATTTAAATGTCCAAGAAAACCAAACGATGTTGACTGATTACTTAATTCGAATTGAGGATTTTACATCTTTGCTTGTAGCTACCGCATCTAACTAGATTTTCCAGCAACCTTAACATACCAGACATTATCATCACAAAGCGTTTTATAAAGCGCGGTCTAGGTGGATCAAAATCTTTGAAAACAGTTGAATTATCAGTCCATGGATAACCAGGTTGAAGGTGCCAAACACTGTCTAACTCTGAGAGATTTCAAGTACCACTTGATAGATAACTAGTTTTAAGTTGAAGTGTTTGCTGTAATGCTTCTCAACCGTACTAAAGTATACTGCTCGATGAAACTGAAATGTAGGATGAGTCTGTAGAGGAACCAAGTGTTAAAAACGCCAGCCAATATAAAGTGCTACCGAGGATAAAATAGGTCTTTACAAGTCCTCAGTCATGTTCATACTGATTTTGTGAGCTGCTGTCTCAACAGCCGTCCAGTTTTCGTTAAATTGTTAACTTAATGCAAATTCGTCATACAAACGACGTCATTCAAACCACATGACAGGTCTGCTTCGGTTTCTTCTTAAGGTGAAGGGGTTGGCTTGCGATGCGGACTCTACATATCAAAAAGCATTTCCAGTTCAAATCTTGAAGGTTATCCCAGTGACCTGTCAGTTTTACCCATAAGTTGACCGTCCTGTTTACTAAGAAGTTGACAATCCTAGATTCTAGCATTTGTTCTGTGGAATGTATTTACCACTGACCAATTCCGAATATAGATTGAAAACAGGAATTTTCAATGTTGTGCATAACATACTGATAAATGAACAGTAGGTACTTCTCAGTTTCTATGTTCTCCATTCCAGCCACTAGATCTTCTCGTCAAAGTGTTTTTTTCCCAAGTGTACAGCCCTGACAAATTCCATGACTGATGCAACGCAGGTGTCACAATGACTGAGTGAACTGATCGCCAGTTCCAAATTGCTCGCTTCCTATGACTGAGTGCCGGTTACTCCCCTTTTACGTAGCTGATAGATAGAAAAAATATCCCGTTCTCTGTTCTATTCGACTTGTACCTAACAAGTCGGACGGGCGAGAAATACGGCACACTGTGCATGGTATTATATACTAAAAGTAAATCCAGATGATTTCTAAACTGTAGGAGCCAGAACAAGGTCTATTGCACGGTTCCTTACAAAGAAACCACATCCAGCTCATAAATGTGACGTAAGTAACCAGGAACCAGTAGTGAAATTCCACTAAGAGTAATCAATAGAAGCCAGTAAACTAATTCATTTTTCTTACATATGTATTCCACATTCCGCTCATATCTTACTGGTTTTCTTTTCCTTTCTTCAAGGTGCATTTATGGACCAGGATAACAGAATGATCATGACTGCCAGGAATACATCAGTTCTTCGCTGACGCATCCATGACCACGGTCTAATTCCTGCACTCGGAATTGGGCTAGTCTACTTAGCCCTTTCAACGACATCAGTTTACACGGACTGTGTCATGGTTCCAGTGGTGGGGCTGTTATTAGTACTACTTCGATTATTACTACTGATGGTCATTTTGTCCGGACTCAAGAAATGTAGATTCACTGACTAATTGGGGTTGAAACCCATTCCCCAGAGTCAAGAGCTTCCGATGACTGCGACCACTGTGAACATGGCGACCTCTCTCAGCGTGATTGAGTCACTTGGTATTATGATAATGTGGAAGCACTTCATGTGATTGACAACTTATAACTGCCGGTTTAGTAACATGTTCTTCTTTTATACATGATAACAACATGTACTAGTGCTGATGAGATAGGGGTAGAGGAACATGCTTTTGCCAACCTGCACCATCTTTGGCGGCGAAATCACGTCCGGTTGTCTCTAAAAAGAACAGTGTATACTGGTTTTGTGTGCCACGTTTTACTCTGTGGTTTGGAAACATGGTCAGTTCACAATGAAGAAAAGAACAGATTCGCTGAAGTTGATCATCGCTGTCTCCGTCAGTTATCCCACATCAAGTAAGGCGGTCGTGGGTGCGATGCGGCCGTTTGTCAATGTGTATTTCGGGACGCCTGGATGGCGCGATTAGATGGCCAAATACCGTTGAGACGGTTTATGTCAGATACTCCGAGTGACAGCTGAATGTTTACTATATCAGATATTATGTATTAAGGTTGACAACAATTGAGTAAAACCGTGTGATGGTTAAGCAGCGATGTGGTCGCGAAACAGGAAGACTCTGATTAATCCGTTGAACGAAGTAGACGGGAGTCACTCACCTGGCTGAGGTCCTCGTAACCACTCAAATCGGTGGCTAAAAGTGCTGTTCAAGATGATAACGCACCGTAGTCACTGGCTTGCTTGCATACACGAAACTTCTGGCTATCAGAGAAACGGTATAGCGAACAAGCTCTTTTCGATTATTCAACATAACATTTACATGAAACACTGTTGTCAGGGTGGAACGAAAAAGAAACAAGTAACCAATTCAATTGACGTCGAACACGTCATCGATACATATGGAGACAACGGTTTGATACAATTACGTTACAATTACGACACGAATGAAACCGTAGCATTTTGGTTATCTCGTCCCCTTAAACCCATCAGAAAGAAGTTGTCAAAACATAGCCTACGGGACATTTAATTTCACTAACCCAATCAACGGAGTCAGATTAACGGGACAGTAAATGATTTCTCTTGACGTACCATACTTGTTTACAAATATCCTATTAAAAGAGGCGATAGACTATTTATGTGATTATATTGTGACCTACAATCTAGATGTCTGTATACCCCCAACAGAACTGAAACAGCTTTCGTACTTTTCTACCCACAACGTAGAATTTAAATTCAATTTTATACCTGTATCGACAGATGGATGATTTGGCAATGGGGACCTCACTGAAGCCGTTGTTTGCAGACATCTTCGTGGCGAAGTTTGGAAACTACCAGCTAGAAGAAGCCATTCATGAATGTAGTGTTTATAAACAGTACGTGGATATCCTATGTGTAGTTGGCGAAAGTGCTAACCCAGCGGATATCTTAGCCACTTTCAACTCTGCTCACAAGAACGTAACGTTTATAATAGAAAGTGAATTTAACGACGAACTAGCCTTCCTGAACGTACTCATCCGGTGCCCTGCTGATTGATATGTTCAACGTAAGGTCTATAGGAAAAAAGACCTGGAATGGGCAGTATCTCCATTTCAGCAGCTTTGTTCTTCTGATACAAAAAAGAAATCCCATGAACTGTTTAGCTAATGGAGCCGTGAGAATATGTACACAGGATACAGTCACTGATGAACTATCGTTCCTACGCACAGTTCTATCAAAATGGCTATCCAGAGCGTTTTGTAGACAAGACTATGCAGTGTCGTGAGAAACAGGATAAGATGAACCTAGCGGAAAAGAAAGCAGCATTTATCTCGTTACTATTCAAAGGAGATACGCTTGCGGAAACAATCACTAGGCGACTTAACACTGTCATCAACAGAACATTCTATGCTGCAAAATTACGCGTTTGTTTCAACTCTACTACAGCTTCGTGTTTACGGTTACAGAATAAATTGCCCGTTTCTGCGACTTCTTTTTGTGTATACTCATTTACTTTTTCCTGTGACACTCGTTATGTGGGGCGCACGACCAAGCACTTATCTGGACTTATCCCTGAGCCTTATCCAGCCTGGATCAATAGCGAAGTCACCAAAACAAGTACCAGTGGAACTGTGGCAAGTCTCGTCGATTAACACCATACCATTAAACCGGCTTTTTCTTTCTGTACGATTTATCGAGTCAAGGGCAGTCAGTCAAAGGCCGTGAGATGCCGAAGTTTGACCACAGCTGAGGGGATCGGAATCCGACTGAATAACCCACACTTGTACGCACAAAAAATCGCTTTGCTCAGGTCTTGAGGTTGTCATGGCCTACTACCCACATCATGACCGATCAAACTGCTACGGTTTCACTCGTGTCGTAATTATAACGTAATTGTATCAAAACGTTGTCCCCATATGTATCGGTGACGTGTTCGACTTCAACTGAACTGGTTACTTGTTTCTTTTCGTTTCATCCTGACAGCAGTTTCACATAAATGTTATGTATATGGCCTGACGATGAATAACTGAAAACGAGCGTGTTCGCTACACATTTTTTTCTGATGACTACTCTGGGGGACTACTAGCCACTTCTGGCTATCCCTGCTTTTCTCTACTGTTCCCTTCTCTAATTCACGTCAGAGATGAGATGAGCGACGACTCGAACCACGTTACATTCCGATATAGCTCATGGTCGTTATGACTGAATAAATATTACGAACTTGGCTACTATGAATGTGACGATCTCAGATGAGAGCATCGACTGTTCTTTACTCTTTAAGCATGAACGACTTGCACACGATTCTGTCAGTCACACTAGTCAGTCTATAATCTGAAAATATAACATGGTTGGGCACTACAGCAGTCTACTAACGAAAGAGGTGTTCTGTGCTTCCATTTTTGCATTTCGCTCACCTCAGGAAATTTGTGCACTATCATCAAACATCTGAAAAAATCTGGATTATAGTCGAATCTACGTCATATGATGCATCCGGTTGGGTTTTGCAAGTATGCTTAACACCGCCCGCGAATACTTGAGGTAGCCAGACCTCATAATCGAAACAGCGGGTTTAGTAAGCGGTATCATTAACCTGGAACTATCTGTCGTCTTATTGTGGTGGATTGTCAGGCCGAAGGTGCGAGTATTCAAACACTCGGCGAAGTACCCTAACGTGGTGGGGAGGCACGTCTACAAACCCCTAACGATTGGATGGCGGACAACGGGGGCAATCGGATGAGTCATTGCTCGACCGGATCGGACCAACAGGCGAGACATGGCAGGCAAAATAGAATGGATGACAAAATCGGAGGCTCGATTATTCCAACACTTGGGGGAATATCTCGACACCACCGTGGAATACGAACAAGGCCCATTGTGGATAGATGGAGAACAACACGTGCGACCGGACGAGCCATCGCTCAACGAAATCGGACCAACAGACAAATATTGACAGGCGGAAAACCCCCGGGATAGAAGGCGCTGATCACACACCTAAACCGGGTAGAAGTGCACACGACGCGTGAACGGAAACCTGGGGGTGTTGTGGGCTGGAATGCTGACTCATAAACGCGGGCGCGCGCGTGTTGGACAATAAAGATTGTGCTTTATTGGACGCCTTTTCACTACATTATGCCTTCATCTTCTTCCCCCCTCTTCCTCCTCCTCCCCCTTGCTCTTTTTCATTGTCATACTGAGCAATTAAACATATTGACAAATAATTGTCGTATAGCAGTACATAATTTCGTATGCAGATCGTAGAGAGATAGAATCGCAATAAATCTATGGTAGTAAGGGAAGTGCGTTTGGTGGGAAATGAAGTGAACACGCCGTTTCACTATCATTCCTTTCAAACTATAGGAACTACGCTACCTACACTTCACAAATCAATAACCGCGTTACGAGTGAGTGTAAGGCATTATATAACAGGTATCTTTTGTAAGGGTTTCGTCGAACCACTGCATTAACTACACCCAAATCACAGACAGATCAGCAAAACAACCACGGCATTCACTTCGCTGAATCATATAAACCACCATCCTTTCTAATCTGTATTATTTTCGAGACCCCCAGCCTGGGAATGGTACCTGACTTCATTCGGATGAGAAACAAGCAGTCGGAGCAACATCCTCGACCTAATCATGAAAAGCGGTTGTGTTCTGATGACAAGATCTGATACATCAACATTAACAGTACCTAGTTGTTTGCTGTAGCTAGATCAAGTGAGAGGTTGAACTGACCTCTCAGTGTCAGCCAAATCTGATCAAACTCGTCGCTGAATCTCGTCACTCGAAAGGTATTCATTAGATTGTATTGTTTGCGCGTACATTTTTCTTCACATAAGCAACTACTAATTGACATTGGCAATTTAAATAAAGCATTCATTACCATCGGTGATTAAAAAATGCTTTGTATATTTTGTTTCATCAAGTGCCCTTCACGTGCCCATAGTCGGTGTAAATCGACATTTTGAAGTGGGTTGCATTTGGTTCGGTCAACCGGATGTCACGCACAAACGCTTTTAATCATCTGATCAAAAGAATTGCTCATAGGATCAATGAACCGGTAGATCGAGATTTGGTGTGCAGCAGATATTTTACAAGCTCAAATATCCACCCTACTGTTTTCAGCTGTTCAGTCCAAATAAAGACGCAATCGATTGTGTCGAGTTGTTAGTGATCTGAGGGAAAAACGTAAGCGTTTCACTTTAGTCACCTGGTACACTGACAGTGCAAACCAACCGTTGGATTGTCGTGGTTTAGCCCCAAGTTATATGATGAAACGTTGAACCTGTGGTAGCCTCTAGAATGAAATAATGATCCGGTCGAACTCTAGGCCGAGGCAGTCATCCACGACGGACTTACCCCCAAAAACAGATTCACGTGCTATCGATATGCCTGTCAGTGACGTTAAATCGATTTCACTGAATACAAATAAGAAAGTGAACAGGAAACAAAATTGTGCACCAGTCAAGCAAAAAATATTGACGAAATCGGACCAATCCAGAAATGAGACTCCAACCAGTAGGCAGAAACCGACAGAGTCAGTCAACTCAACTGTATACTTGAGGATTTCTGTCTGATTATCTGAAATAAGTACCTGGATGATTTCTTACAAGCAAATACTGATGGGAACTTGACCGTTTGTTTAATCTTTTCGGATTATTAGTGCATATCACAACGATATCAATTTTTCGGAAACTTCCACTGAAGTTACCACCTCCAGTTTCTCGTTTTAAACTGGTCAGTAAATTCAATACCCAGAATCAGTACCTCACAAGTTATGACCAAATAGACATGAGATTTCGACCGTGGCTCGAAAATCGATAGTTAGAATTGTCCATCTGCTACCAATGTACCTGATGAGTGCGAACAGATCCAGATAGGTTTTTGATCGAGAGGTTGGCACCAAAAAGCGGCAAGCGTATTTCTGTTTCCGGTTCTGAAGAATGTAAAACCACTCGCCAAGTTGAATTACTGGACTGACGAAAATGTTGAAATACAGACTGGTGTGAGTTGAACACCATTTACCTTCGGACGTAAATTTCGGCGGGTTGAATTTGAATAGGAGCATTAGACTAACTCTTTTCGAGTGCTGCACAGGTTGCGGATCAGTTTGAGAACATATTCATTTAAAAATATTCAGTTCAATCCCTATGGTTCAGTGTCTTCTTTGAATGGAATGAGACGGGCATTGCTTTTGTTCTGAAACCACTGAAACAAATTATTCCAGTGATACCGTTTGTAAACTGGCAGATTTCGTTTTAAAGCAGAATACGTATTCACGACTAGCCAGTGCTTTTGTTGGTCACTGAAATATACTGTCCGTGCAGATTAATCAGTATTGTCCAGTTCGGATCGGAACTGGAATTACAAAGCAATTGCTAGGTCACTAGTGGCTCATGCTGTTTCCAGCAACAATCAGGTTAATTTGTTGAAGGTATTTCGAGTCACCCACAACGTTTTGAACACAGACCTATAGCAAACATGTAGCAGAACTTGAGAACTAGTGAACCGACAGCTAGTAGGTTACGTAACCCCGAGGTTCACCTACAGCAGCGATTCTTTCAGGTTTCGTTAATTCTGTTACTTCTAGTGGTCCACATTCTTCGCCCACCACATACAACACCCAGACAGTTGACCTTGATCACGGTACGCAAACCGTCTCTGTGTTCCTAGTATTCAGTGAGGATTATTATGATTTCGCTCTTGACTACTTAGATGGCTCAGTTCATTTTGAAATTATTTTAAATGTATCGGCACGCTGGTAAATTATTCATACATGTTAAACGTGCTTTTATCCTCTGGATGAAATCATAGGTTAAAGGTAACAACACGTTTCATTCGATTTGTATTTTCATTTTGTTCATTAATGTGAACAACTTTAAATGAAACTTAATGAGGTCCTTTTTTGTCAAACTCAGCATTTCGATTACCAAATATATGAACTTCTAACAATGCAGAACGGCTATCAGCAGGGCTGTATGTATGAAAATCATTGTATACCGGTTCAGATGGGTTTACTTAAAAATGGTGCAACTTTCTGAACTGGATTACTTTGGTTTACTCAACGAACAAATACTACAATGTGTATATAGGCGTAGTCAATCTGAAGATACACACAATTTCAGGTCATGAGACAACACGCAGAATTTCTACTGAATCTATGCGTTTCTTATGCACTATTTTGATCGAGTTCGCAACAACATACCCATGTAAAACTAACACTCACACACACACACACACACACAGGTTACACCTACTTCGAATGGCGGCAGACTGGTCAGTCGATTGTACTTTGGCCCAGCTGGTTGAGCTTTAATGGATTCGTTATGTGGATGATAATCTCTCATATAAGTCGTATCTGTGTCCATACATCCTTTGGGCGGTTCGTAGGCACCTGTATGGTGTATGGATTCCACTCGTGACAGACCCTGGGGCCATTGTTTGAAGTCAGCACGATGTGTTGTATCAGATTGGAACGGACTCTCGCTGTGAATGCCCTTGTAAATAGGCTTGCAAGAAGCGGACGGACCTGTGTGGTGAAAGTGGATGAACTGACGGATTGTAACTCAAAAAGCTACTTGAGAAGTGATCCGAAGTACCATAGATGTCAAACAAACTTTGTCATAAGCGTTGGACTGAAAGTAGAATCTTCTAATAGAGATAAATTGGTTATGCAAAATACGGTTTTAAGACGAAGGGCTAGTATACACAAAAATACAAAGAATAGTCGAAATTAACAGTATGATAGAGACAGCTCATTGGGTGTAATGTGTACTAGCAGTCCACTATTAAGTACCCTCATGGATAATCCAATCATAGTTGCGCGAACATGTGACTAATCAGTTATTTTATCATCTTCATACTTCCGCCTTTGGTATCTCTACTGGATGGCACAAGATATGTCCAAGGATGCACCGTTAACGGTAAGAACAGTTAATCTAACAGACACAGCCAAGCCATTAACTAGCTTAACATCAATGGTGGATGGTTTTAAAGTGAAGTAAACTAAATTAAAGTAGATTGAAATAAAGCATGGGTCACACATCTAACGAGTATTGTGTAAGTACAACACACCGTCTCTTGTTAGACGCACTCATTCGGAACACTCCATCCGAAAATCGCTTTCACTTAATATTGGATACATTCTTTGGTCATCATCATCATCAAACCATCCATATATGAGTAGTCCGCACTGGTGCCTAATTGTCACAAAACCATGAGGTAAAAAACACGTTCAAGTTGGGAAGAAAAAAAACACAGAAAAGCGGAGGAATTACATACTAAAAAAACTGTCTATACTCAAACAAGTAAACTTAGAACTGCTCCATTGAGCAAAGTGGGTAGGTGTCGCCTGCCTGGATGGGGTCTTCGTGATCACTCAAACCGTTGGTTGGAGACGCTGCTCGAGATGGCTATATGTCGCAGTCAATGGTGGACCTGTATCCATACCATTTCTAATTCTTCCTGTTAGTCTTCTCTCAATAATTTTCAACCTCCTCAGTAACGTTTTCTTCTAGGATATTCTACGTCACTGTTGAGGTGAACGGCGGCCCGAGCCACAGTACCTTTTGGTCAGGCTCATGGCTGTTGTGATGATGATGATGATGATCAGGGCAACACCAGAATGACGACTTTCTCAGGACTTTTACAACTTTGCATCATTGGGTGGGCTTATTTCACAGATAACTTGACAAAATACATTATTCACGTCACTGTGTCTGATTAGCCACTATTTAGCTGAGTCTTCAGCCGCCGACTCTGTGAGTTGCTAGAGCTCCGGCTCGTGAAGCGATCCCGATTCACAGTGATCAACCTTTAAGTGAATGACATCATTACTCTACGTTAGGTCATAATCCGGTTACTTCATTTCTTATGTCAGACGACTGGAGCATCGGTAAAAAGGATTAGACCAAGCAACCGATTACCTGGCATTCTTGATACATAGTTTAATAGTCTGAGTTTATGCATATTTAAAGAGTGGATTGGAGGACTCATTTGGAATTCATCACTAAATATCTGTTTCCAACCCTATTCGTTGTTTACTCGTTAATACTACCTGACGCAAGCGGTCAGATGCAAGCATTGACGGTCACATATCTGATGACAGGTCTCGTTTTTTATTCTTGGCTCTCATACTTCGCAGCCGTAACATAGCACAGACCTCAAAGCTGTCCCATATAAGCGGCCATTAAGCTTCGGTGAGACTCTAATGACCTTGATATAACTTCGGTCTGCATTCTTTGAGATGTGGAAAATACAACCAACACTTCAAATATTTCACACTGTACGTGGTAAGGGTGCTTGTATACTGTCTGTTTGATGTGTGTGACAACGTTTTCTTGAATGCATATTTATGGCCTAGACACGCCAGCAGCTCCACGCACACTTCCGTCTTGCTCACATGTTTGAAGGTTGGCTCTTTAACCTCCGTAGATAATAATGCGTATCAATGTCGCTTGGAGTTTCATGGGAGTTCCTGTAGTATTCGTTAGGTCTTTCAGCCTTTCACAGCTTCACATCACGTCTAGTTCCTCTACGTATACATGAGACTTAAAGATCTAGTACATGTACGCTGTAAAAGATACTGCCCTATTTCCAAAGTTGTTTTAGATTAGCAAAAGCTACCCTAACATTGGAAGCATGAGCTTGTATTTCGTTCCGCATAATTCATCTGCTGGTGATGCAAAGTCGTAGGTATATGGACTGATCAACAACCTCCATAATTACATTATCCAGCATTACAACTACATTGTCACACCAAGCTCGACAGAAACGGAGGAGTGAAACATGTTTGCTAACAAACAGTGCACAGGACCAGGGAAGAGAGTGACTGTTAATTCATATCGAAATTTGTTTTAAACAACGTTAGTATGCTGAAACGACCGAAACGACCTCCAGAATAATGACTATTATAATACGGGATTATTGTTACAAATATTCCTACAGGTGGTAAACAAATTCAAGTTGGTGTATGTTGAGTGGTGATTGGACGATGTACAAACACAAACTATCGGTGAAACGGAATCGATCAGCAAGACAAGCAGTATTCCGACTGATCACTTTTCCACTCCGAGTTAATTTGATTGCTTCTGTTGATGTGTTACAGTAGGAACCACATGTCAACGAGCACTTGCCTATGTGTCTGCGCTTGAAAAGTAATTCTTTTCGAACCCATCGGTTCACGCAACTTGCTGTGGCACAGAATTCGACACTCGACCGTAAAAACTGAGAAGGCGAGCACGAAACTGAAAAAAACCCAGAAACTGTGGAATAGTCAACATGGGCAGCAGTACTTCAGTGGTTCACCACGTAGTCAATCGATTTACACATCTGAAGCCGGAGATCCGGCATTAAGGTACTCACACTTTGCAGATAAACAACTGAGCTGTAGGTGATAGTGTGACTACATTCGCTAGACGTCCTCTTTACGATGTACTTGACAGATTTTATCGGTTTCGCTCGATTCAAAGTCTAGATCTTTCCAGCGATCTTAAGAAAAAGCATGAACAGATACACTCACAATGCCATGGTTATTACATGCTCATTAATTGAGTGTTTAATTTCCTATATGGTCCATTCTACTCGCCAAACTGGGCAACGACTACTGGCAGCCATTAAAGCAGTATGAAAACAAGAAGCCCACCCCCTTTTAGAAATGCATTGTTTTTAGGGTAGTTGGGTCAATGACGTCAATGATGTCAACCAATCCTTCCACATCGAACAGTCTACCAATGGCACAAATGTCTGACGTTAGATGATCGATGGATACGTTAAGGCTTGGTATCTGAAACTCGAGGTAAGTGTCAACGGGATAATCACTCCCAGACTGAGGCCGTCCTACCTCTCATCGTCAATAATACGAGACGTTAGAACAGAGAGCGGTCAATAAGGGTCAATGGCGTGATTGTTGCTCTTGGTTGACTATACTGTTTGTAATGTAAGTGCAATCCCCACAGTGAGGTAGTGAGGCAGACGCCAACCTAGTGCAATTTGCAATCCCGTTGTTCGTAGGTAGCTTGTTAATGAGTACTTGAATTTTTATATATTATATTATGCAATACTTCATTCATTCCTTTTCTTTTATCGTCAGACGTTTTTCCGAATGGTTGCCTATCACGATGAGGACGGGACATGAATATACACAACTAAAGATATCTAACGAGTAGTAAACATAAATACGGCTTCCCATTTTGAAAGGAACTGATCAAAATCTACGTGAATTCAAAACCCACGATCATTTGTCAAAGTAAATATCATATCTGCTAGTGACGGCAAAGTCCAACTAATTTTCTAGCTAGTAACCAATTCCATAAATAAGCATCTTTTGTTGTAACTAACTTAGTGCTCAATCACTAATAACAGACCTAGTTCGCTGATTTACTGTTTTCATGTTCTCAATGGACAACTAGCCAACTCAGTATGGTATTTAGCTACAGCATTAATCCAAGGAAAATCTGAAGAGGAATAGGCCACAGCTTTCCAAACATGTAAAGAAACACACGAAATGCAGTTATGTTTCCCCGAACGTCACACGTAATACCAGTTCAAACTGAGTTTACAAGAACCCAGTAAACTGTTCAATTCGGACTTCGTAGAGTGTCTTTTGCGGCATCATCCGTTCATCCATATGAGTACTAGAGAAAACGAAGGCTGGTATTTTCAATATGCAAAAAACAGTCTTCATCCGAATATTGACTAAAAGAGGGAACCTACTGCGGTACGCTTAAAGAAACTCACTAATATAATCAATTGCTTTGTTTGGCCGGGCATTTGTTTAGAGTGACTGGATGTCTGCAGTGCACATCGGTTCATTAACATGCCTGTTGTTGTTTACGACACTGATCAAATCAACCTAGTTGTTAATGGAATGCTTCCAAAATTTCCCGTTCACTTGAGTTGGGATAATGACTAGCCGACCTTACAAGTTATGGCACCAGAAATTCACTTTTGCTAGAATACTGTCATTGCAGACACACGGTTATTGGGGAAAATACGGAGTTGAGTTGCCGGATGTCCACATAGTTTCAAAGTTCCGCATGCTCTCCCACCGGTTGTGTGCAGTTATAGCATAAACTGACGACACCTTGTCTTTAATGATATTGAATTACTGATAAGTAGTTTGGCAGATTTGATAATTTAGAAGAGATCCATTTGCGAAAAATCTGGACTTCGGCTGGATTCAAACCGGCGACAGAAACACCATGCCCAAACACGGCAAGCGCTCTACCAGCTGAGCCACGAAGCCATGCCGGAAGCTCATAAATTTCACATTTGGATCTAGTTACCCACCCAACCAACTGTGTCATATGGAATCCACCAAGTGATCCAGCCGATTGACTGCCCATGCAGGATTTCTCGATCAGTTCACGCTGGAGTCTATCAACGCCACCGATGAACATTGACAGTGAATTACTGATAAGTAGTTTGGCAGATTTGATAATTTAGAAGAGAACCATTTGCGAAAAATCTGGACTTCGGCTGGATTCGAACCAGCGACAGAAACACCATGCCCAAACGTGGCTTCCGGCGTGGCTTCGTAGCTCAGCTGGTAGAGCGCTTGCCGCGTTTGGGCATGGTGTTTAATGATATTGTCTATCCTGGTCGCATTATCGACCAACTTGTTCTTTCAGAACCTCGTTACGTTATTCCAACCCATGATTTTATGGTTTGCTAAAGTAGTTACGATCAACAGACTCAAACAGGCTTAGCATATTCGGAAACCCTTATTCGTTAATCCAACCCTATTCCAGACTTCGTGAATTTTCCAAGCTTACTCATCTACTATTTACGTCCGACGAGATGATTACTATATATAATGAATCGCGTCGTTGTAAATGTGATATTGGTCTAGCAGTACCTGACTCGATCTGCTAAGCTTACCTCCAGTTTTCCAATCATAATCACGCATGTGAGTTGATACACCTTCCATGGGTACACCCGACCGTTGCGTGCATTCTTTGTTTACGATTGGTCTCGTGCGCTCGGTCACATTGGGTTTCCGATATGCATCTCGGTAATCTGAAATGCCTCCAAACGGAACATCAGGACCACTGTAGAGATGGATTGGCTTGCAACTTTGTGGAGGTGGAACACTGTGTGGGGTTGACGGTTAATAAAATTGAGAAGTTGGTAAGTTAGAAACTAGTGAATGTGTAACTGAAAGCATTCCAAGTCATGTAAACTTAAGATAAATTAAACGGCGTATATATAAGATCGTTTATTGAGGGTGGACATAGACAAACGTTTGTTGCGATGTTTTCTTCTCGAGCTGCTAAAACTGTGCACAAGTTAGAGAGAGTTAGGTATAGCTATCCATAAATTCTTGTACTGAAAGACCAGGCAAATGACTGCAACTTAACTGATTCGTTATGCCATGTTCGTTATTTGTCTGACCTGCACATATCGGTTACGGGCCAAACCGAATCGACGTCATAGTGGTACAGTACCTGAATAAACCGTTTCTCAGTACACAATGTTATAGACAAAATTGTACCGAGGCATGTTTTTGGGTTTCACGAAGTGTATTTATCAGTTCAAAGGGTCAGTTGATCAGCGTGTTTGCTAGCTGTAACAGGTTGAGGATGGTTAGGGTTAACCATATCTACTCGGCTTTGTTAGCAGCGGACATTGATCCCCGAGTTTGCAGATGGTTTCATTTGAACACAGCTTTCCGTCAACTACTTAGTGTTTGCACATTCGTTACTTCAAATTTATAAGTAGTATGAATTTAGCACACATTCTTTACAAAAGATGACATACGACCACCAAGAAGCGAAGATGAAATTCAATCGAAAATGGCCAATGGCGGTATATGGCATGAGTAATACGAATATCAGGTGGGTAAATCTCCATTCGATAATCTTTTGAATATAAACTTCTAGTCCTATTGGGACTAAACAAAGGTATCAAACGCAAATAAAAACGTCTTCTACTTATCTGCTTCAATGTGAATAAAGACTTGCGAACATGTGATCTCATCCGGACACTATTTACCGCCGAAACTACCGACATCAGGCTGCTTGACCAGCCATTATGTCAACAAAAGCGGTTTGTTCAGGCGCTGCTTTTACCATCATCATCATCATCATCATCATCATCATCATCATCATCATCATCATCATCATCATCATCATCATCATCATCA
>JTDE01000150.1:37675-50723 GCA_014338405.1 Paragonimus skrjabini miyazakii
ATGGCCATCTCGGATAGCGTCTCTAACCAGCGGTATGAGTGATCACGAGTCTAATTGATATCTCGAGCTAACTCCATTAGCTTCTAATATAACTGTACTGGCAAGAACATGAACTATCAAAAACTTGTGTTCGTCTTTGTATCTTTTTTCTCATTATCTGCAACAATCCTCTTTAGGATTCATCTTGGTCCGATCAAATTACGTTTCAGTCGATTTCTTTGGAATATTTATATCAACGTACGATGATCATTAAACTAAAAATCAAGCACACCTGACTAGGTTGTATGCAAATTTTACACGGTGGGCACCGGTCGCATTCGATGTGGGTTCAGATTCTCTACTACAACAAGGATAAAAATCATATTGTAGCGGACTGGTAGAGAGCCTTATAAGAGCAGAGAACAGCCTCTCATCATTCTTGATACATGTATCCGCAACCATTTGGATCTCATCTATGCAGATTATGGGAATGAGACGATCCACTATTTATTGCAGTACTACCTTTTTCGAGTAATGGTCATAAAATAGACTTACTAATGTGGTGTATAGTCAGTAGTATAAGTTGCCAGACCACCAAATGGTTCCGTTGGAGCGGTGTATGCGGCAGCCACGTGCGGCTTTCGTTGTTCGATCTCCCATTGTCTGTAGTCGGCTACAGTTAACAAATAAACGGACAATCAATGCATAATTTTGTTTGGATTCGTCTCCCAAATAAGCTAAGGCGTGTTATTAAAAAATTCTAGTCTATTTAAAACTAACCAGCCGATGAGTTATGTGAACAAAAGTGTCCCATAAATAAAGGGGATAATAATAACAGTAAGAAAAACCCATATTTAAAAACTATTCTTTATATTCGGTCGTTCCATAAAACAAATCAAGAAGTCAATCGATGAACCCAAAATAAAATCACCCAATCGATCGACTATTGGGGCAATCAAATAAATCGACTTATTTAACAACAATGCAACCAGTAACCGGACAGTCAGAACGCTTTGTAAACTAACTGTTAAGTAAGTCAACAATCAAGTTAACTTACTAGCTAATTAATCAAGCTGAAGTAAAATTGAAAAGGCAGTTTTATTTTGATTGCTAGTGCAGTTTGACTACAACACTTTTACTTTCAGTAGTGATCAATTTTCTTAACATTTTTTCTTCTTCTACTATATGCGATTTGTGTCCTGAAATCCTTTGAAAGTTTCAACAGCTCTCCTTAATTAGTAACGCTTACCAATATCTCTTCATCGTCATACCGTCGTAGTATAATTTGTGAACCAAAATTCAATAACTAATCCAAATAACAATGTCTGGGCATTAAAAGGAAGAAGGGGATGGAATGGAGTTGAAGCAACAAGTCTCCGTTTTTGCTGAACTGGTAAGATCAGTGTACCCTGATCTGACAGGCAAAGTATGGTTTTTAATAGATGACAGTATGATGTGACGATGAAGCGGTATCTGATAGTTCCACCTGACAGTAACAAATGCCTTTAATTCACAGATGGTATACCATGGGAAGGAAAGCGTTCATCATACTTTATCGTCAGCAAGAGACCTGGTAGATTATTTGATGCCAATTCCAAAAAGAGATGTCTGTATTTAATAACGATAACGGTTTGCTCCGTGGTGCTCGCTATATTGATAGCAAAGTGATACTTTACAATAAAATCATCTGATTACTGGTTAAAATCTGATTGATAAGACTACCGCTGTCTCGTTTTGAACAGCTTGAGAATGTTTTACCCACATGCGTATCACACGGCAGTGAGCACCTCGGGGTGCATTGTTGTGGACCTGGTATGGTTTATCTCTTTGACGCCTATCCAGATGCTCTGTCTGATCAGCCTTGCCTGGACTCAAAATGTCGGGGAATAAAAAAAGACTGCAATTTAAATGAGTTGTCATCTTGTTGCAGCCCTGTCCTCTTATGTGTGTAGCTATCAGTCTGTGGACGCCTCAAGATTCTTGAGGACGACGGTGAGTCATGAGGTTTTGAACAGTGTGGACTGATAATGTTGTGAGCCGGAACCATACAATCTACGGGTTTACTCAGACCACAGCAGTTGACTTGCTTTTCTATCAGGTCGTTCAGTAGAATTATTTCCGTTGGCCTACTATGAAGGAGAAAGTGAAAATCTGACCAACATTACCGAGCCACTTTTTTTTCAGTTAAAGACACATGGGAACACATTTGTGTGAAGTGACTTGAAAACACATTGATATACATACCTCGATAGGTTGGTTCACCCACGAATTTAGCACTCAGATTCCTCTTTGACGATGGTTTGATTGGATCCGTTTTGCAAATTGGTTTTGCTTAAATGGAGTTTAAAAGATAAAACAATATATACCAATTCAAATTTGTTTTCGAACAAATAATCCT
Source organism: Paragonimus skrjabini miyazakii (assembly GCA_014338405.1). NCBI lineage: Eukaryota > Metazoa > Platyhelminthes > Trematoda > Plagiorchiida > Troglotrematidae > Paragonimus > Paragonimus skrjabini miyazakii. Next base: position 40,053 of record JTDE01000150.1, read on the forward strand.
GATGTAAACATGCCGCTGAAGGACTGGGTTGATCTGTGGAGCAGTGAGAAATAACGCTTACTCAAATTGATTAGACTTTGAAAAAACTGTAAAGTCTAGCGAATTAGTATCACTTACCGATCAACTAATGAGTGTAAACAGGTATTTATCCGAGTTTTATCATAATGGTATCATTGCCCGATGATATTCATACTTGATTTTTGAATTATGGTACTGCAGTAGATGTCTTGGAGTCAGGAATTGCTTGTTATCGCGCTATAAAAGGTAGCCTCACATGACTTAATCAGTTCCGTTACTACTGTATGAATCAACGTCGGTACATATACCACAGTCACTGATCCGAAGAATGTATAGCCTCCTGCAGATATCTTTTAGCTTCTACTTCAGATATAAATCATCCAGTGGATACACAATCTCTCAGATACGCAGATTATGTTAAACAAGGTTGTAACTTACAAAATGTTACATGCAATAGTTTCAAATGGTTTTCGAGCCACAAATTATTTCTTAACTCTAAGGGAAGTTGTGATATATCATACTTGTTAGTTTACGGAATTTTCCTCTTTTAATCAAATAGTACTCAGTCAAATCGTCACAAGTACGCAGTGTAATTCGATGTGGCACTTTAAGCTTAAAATGTCAATTTGTAGGAAGTTTTGACTAGTATAAGTTGAACATCACTCATGATTAATCACCGCTTTTGTATTCTTATGCATATTCCAGTCAGCCCGTTACGAAATGGACCATTATACCTGAGTTTTGTTCATGTCAGAACTTGTCAGTAGTACACATTCATATCACTGCTTAGAGTTGCACTCCAGTGATGCTTGCATGAGACAGTTGTTAGTCTTACATAAGACACGATTGAATTATCGTATACAAACGCCCGACCAAATTCACTCGAGTACTGTTCAAATTCAAAATGAGATGGTTGAAAAGTTTGTGCAAGCTGAATTCAGTTGTGAACGGTGTTTTCTATGATTATTACAGAGGAACAATTGATGCGCTTTGGAAACGGTGGACACCCCTGCCAACTTCCCAGAAGTTGGGTAAGAAGGTTGCCCGCTGTTTTTGAAATTCCTTTTTTTATACAGCTGAAAATCATTCATATAGTCTATAAAGTTCATGCGCATCTATGTGCAAAATTTCCGAGCTTCTGGCATGGCTTCGTTGCTCAGCCATAACAGCGCTTGCGGCGTTGAATCATCGTGTTTCTGTCGCTGGTTCGAATCCAGCCAAAGCCCTGACCTTTCACAGTTGGGTCTCATCTAAAATCATATTAATTTATCAAAATAGTCATATGCTCGACAGAAATTTATAAACAAAAGTTTTACCGATGTCTTATTTTCTGTATTGTACAGTTATGCAGCAAATGTAAAATCTGTTAACTGTGTTTTGCTATCGTAACTATACACGATGAGTTTGGGTATGTCCTTATTGTTTACATTTCTTAGGACGAAAAACGGTCCCAAAGATGATTTTTTGTCTTAGTTCTTTTTACACAGTTTTGGCAGTTAATTTTTCCCAAAGTACGTTTATTTCGATAGACAAGATGCTACATATGGAAACGTTATACGAACAATAAAATATTGTGACTTGGGCTAATATGTCTGTCAAGTCCATAGTTGTCATGGCTACGAGTAGCTCGATTGCGTGAGATGTCATATGAGTTAATAAGATATTCTTCTTGGGCCACAACATTCAGCATGCAAATTGATACTGAATAACCAGGTGTGACAAGTCGGATGACCTTACATGTTCGAAGTCATGCAGATTTACAAACCATGAAAAATCGTTCGTATACAACAAAGAAGTGCGTGTGTGCGTGCGTGCCTGTAAACAAACAGGTGAACTTTCCATTCATATATTTCCAAACTGCTTCATAAACCAACATCTCTCCCCGAAAAACATGAATATGATAGAAAACCCTAGACGTTTCTTAAAAGTTGTGTTCCTGTGGCTGGTAGACAAAATGATCAAAAATTTGGTCTAAGACTGTTGTCAAAATAATGCTAGCCCAAAAATAGTTTGCTGTCTAACAGACGAAAAACATACTTGTATATTCTTTGTTGTAGGTGGACATCCCGTCAAACAGCTGTGTAGGTGGTTCATATATTGCATCTTTTTTGCAAGACGCTTGCATACTTAGTGGATGTGGTATGAAATCGTTACTAATCAACAAGGAAAGAAGGGAAAAGTCACAGTATTAGTACAAACCATCTTCTGTGTATCTTCTGTTTATTGAAAATTGCTAAAAGTTCTTTCAAACTGGTCAATGTATTAGTTAGCAGCAAGTATTGTTAAAGGAGGTACGGAAAATGTCATTTGTGGACACGGGAGAAACAAACGAAGTGTGAATTAGACAGTTCATTCATTTCAAAGCGTAACCAAATGTGTCACAGTCTCACATTGCAGGACGTGGTGGCGTCGGAGCCTCAATGTTGCACAAGACGAATTCTTCATAATTCTTTTGTGCTATGGTTCTTTTCTTTAGCTGACTTCACTAATTCCCTACTTTCCTGTGTAATGGAAACATAACTGAGCAGACAGAAGAAACTTGTCGGACTTGGATATCGGTCAACTGAACCTTAAGCCTACAAACACAAGATGTGCTGGATCTACGACGAGGCACGTTTTCAGAAGCAGCAGGTATTCGTAAACAAGTGACTTGTCTAGTATACGAGAATCTTCCCAAAGAACAGAAGCCCGAACTGTATAACTAATACAATACCTTAAACATGAATCAGTATTGGTTGGTTCAAAAAATAGGACAGACCAACTCACCTGATATCAAGGGACGGTTTACTATCGTATTCCGCTATACAACCGGGTCGACCAAATTACGCATTCAACCGATGTAGTTCCATAGATGCAATGTATACTTTTCTGTTGTTCAAATTAACGAAACCGTGAAGATAACGCCTGAGATTTTATTGTTTTGAATGTGATGGCGGATTGTAAATGAAACCAGATAGCCTGCTGGGTACTATCGAAAACGAAGTAGTGAATTTGCCGGATTTTTATGCCGTGGTTGCATAGTAGATAGGATATAGGTGAATACGATAAGGGAACTGGTGTTTCTTCAGGCAAAATACTTTGCTTTGGATAACATTCTATCCCAAATTTTTTGCTCGAGTTACTTCATGTGAAGAAACTTTCAGTTCGAACCAGTTATAACCCTACGGTCTCTTAAAGTGCTTTACAGCTGTTCAATTCTGTTGAAATATTGAGAAAATCAGGCCAGTTTGATACACAGGAAATCGAATTATGATACTACAGAGCATACAATATATTTACGTTGATACTATTTGTTGTGAGGACTTGAAACATAGCGAACATCTAAAACGAGGCATCACAGTTAGTCATCATGTACTTTTTCAAATGAGACGGTAGTAATTAAAAACAACCCAGTCGACTAAAAGGTGGAGTTTGTGGGATGTTTAACTGAAATCTCATGACCGAGCTATCATTCAAAGACGGTGTCCAAAGAAAGCAGAACAGTGTACGATAGTTCAAGGACAACACTTACTTGACGTTAGTTAGATCAGCTCTGCAAGTAGGTGATACTGAGTCTATCTAATTCTGGAAGGGTTTTTTCCTGTCAGTCCTAGGCTAGTTTAAATGTGAAGCAAAAATTTCAAGAACGGAGTGGGTTAGGGTCATGCTATGTTCAGTGGAGTTGAAAATGACATATTTCCCGCTCGCCGTTGAAAGTGATTGGTCACATGATGATTTTCACTTTAGGCAAAGGTGTAGAGTAAAATCGAACGCGCAAAAGCAGATGAAGAATTGATATTCAAAGCAGGGGAATTGCCAGGGAAAAACCATTTGCATACTTAAGGTCACGGGTTGGTATTCGTCCATATCCAGAACTCATGTGTGCTTATGAAGAGAGACCGTCGTGCGAAACTACACGATCGGTATGATATTACGTATTATAGTATGAGGAACTAAATAACCTAAACTAATGGTCGCCGTAGAGTAGCCATAGTTGCAAAACTGGAGCACGAAACACATTTACGGTGTGAGGAGAGAGAGAGCTGAAAGCATCTGATAGAAAAGTAATCTAGAAGCAGACATCACTAATGGTTGGATCTAACCGCGGCCACACGTTTATACATTCATGAGGTTGGAAGGATATGAATTAACTTCTAAGTCCAAACTCCAGCAGTCTAAAACTTACTAATAGTCAATTTGAGTAAAATAACCCATATACCTTTCAAAATGTCATAGTTTGCAGATAACTCAGTCAAACAACTGCAAAATTCATGCTATTGGCATCGATTAGTTGGTACAGCCCTGAGTCATTCAGCCCATTCAACAAGGATATCCTCACCGATGTGTTGTATCAGAGGCCATCTTTCCTTCAGCTTGAACCCCGCGATGTGGCGGTTTACAGGATTCCACTGGTTTTACGCTGTACGCTACATATTTGTTCGTGTACTCCGAGATCTCGCATGGTCCTGTTACGGCTGTTTTCTTTGGATTGTGTGGACATCTATGTCGCCTGTGAAACGGAGGTTGAAGAGTGGGAGGAAAGAAAAATACTATCAACTGAGGAGACATGCTCAAGCCGTGCTCAAATACAAAATCAAAACCAATGATAAAAACGATCACTGTATGAACTTTTTCATAATTCACCTATCTGTTGTCTAATGTTGCGTAACAGTTGCATATTGAGTCAAAAAGTACTCAAAGTGCAAACTAGCCCATTGTTTGTACTTTAATTTCTTTCCTTGCTGATCGGATTTAAGTACAGAATATCTCGTGACGACATTCGTTTTTGTTGTACGGTAAAAGAGAAATCTACTAGAACGTGATCGCAAATAAAAGGGTTGTCACGATCAGAAAAACCAATTTCCCCGTCTAACGGACCGATGTAAACGGTCCTGATATGTGGTTCATCACGGACCCTTTTTGTTTAAACTGTTATTTACAAACTATGACTCCCCGATGACAGACAACAAAAACGTTTCAGTTACCAGGCGGAAAAGGGCGTAATAATCCGTAGGTCGAATTTTTATGCATGTGCCTGTATGTGTAGTCGCACAGCATGAGAAGACACAGTGTCGGATTAGATTGCCTAGGGGAGCGCGATCCGTACCGGCGTCCATAAGTTCAGTGAAGGGTAGTTCCACGGCGGCGAATTCAGACCCGCGATACTCAAGGGAGCTATAGGCGCCGTGGGCCGTAGTGATGCGACCAGACGGTGATTTAACGATTATGACCGCGAATGGGCTGGTTGTCTTGGATTGGTAGATCGTCAGCATGCACACAGAATACCGTCAACGAAGAGTGCGCTAGATGCAAATAGACTACCTCAACAATGTGTTTATATATCATTGTTTACAGACATATCACCCAGCAACCTCGTCATCTGAAAAACTACTCCATCCCAGTTGCGGTGTTTCGTTGCCTTTTCTTTTCCTTGGCTTTCCGCTTGCCTTGTATGTTGAAAGATTTTTTGACTCGAAGTGCAGATTTCAACCTCCCTTCGCTCCCTATTCCAATATACAGTGTACTCATAAAGCTCCTATATTGAGTTATTTTTCGCACGATATTTTCCACGACTTTCTTCTTAGCTTAACACTCAACATTTGAGTCTTTCTAATACACAACTGTGAGAGATAACTACTTCAGCTTCACACACCCCTATCAACTAGTTGGCTACCATTGGCTGGTTGGGTAACAAAGACTTCCACTTACACGTCTTCTGATCTTATTCCTTCGGGTTGTTTGAGTGAAATCATAGTTAGTTCGGCACAAGACAATGATGGTGACGGTCGTTTTGCTCCGATCAATGTAGTAAGATAATCCGGAAACGGATGACACTAACTGTGACGGCGCAGTTCACAACCTAAGATTTACATTTGTGGTGTCCAATATTCGTGTCAATCCTCTAGGGATCCTAGCTACAGCTATGCTTTCCTGTTCGTTTGTTATGCATACGCGTTTCTATGTATACTATCTATTTTTGACCCGTTATAAATTCAGTGTATTTTCATTCAGCCCCATAACCAACTACAAGCGATAACTGCTTGTGCTTTTTCATCGATGTTCTTTATTTCTTCCGAATTTCGTGGTTATTCTGTCTGCACCCTTTCAGGTAGTAGTTAACTTGCCCAAACGTTCTACACATTTTTGATTGACATGGTTTTCAATACCACTGAGGGGGTGTTAGCTCATTTCTTATCTTTGTTTTCTTTCATTGGTCACTGCCACCGATCCTAAAGTAGACTGGAACCAAAAACTCACTACAACTATATTTGTTGTTGGAAATATGTGCACCGGTTCTAAACCCAGCTGCCTCGGCTCTGAGTCAGGCCAATACTGATGTCTATTTTGAACACAGGTCAATTGCTTCTATAGACGAATGTCAAAAACGTTCGGTAGAATTTGGTCGTATTGATCTCTCTTGCTGCCTACAGACTTAGTTCGCATAAACAACATATCCGACAAACTGCAAAAGCTACAACATTTTCGATTTACAGACAGCATTTTTATCCGTCCGCCATTAGTTACATGGGTGAAGATACACCGCTGACCTAGCAACCAGGTCTCGAAACCAACGTACCTACGTGGTTTAATCATTTCGATCGTCGGTAGTAGAATGAAAGAGCGGTCAAAAATGACTGACAAGTTGCAGAGTTGCTCACACGATCAGTCCATATGATGTAGACCAAAAGTAGAAAATGCTGGTGGTTGAAAGCCTCCCGGTTAACTATGTGTTCCCTAGGGTTAACTTATTGACCAGGCATAGTATAATGACAAATTTTACGAATATGCTATGTACTTTGTACTCGAGTCATCATCAAACAAATTTAAAACGCCACAAACTTCACAGGTGAAGTAGGCGAAGCATAATATAATTTCAGCCTACTGAATAGCTCAACATGAGATTTGATATTGTTTACTAGTTAAACGAAAGGGAAATTCGAACGTGTTAATCCAAGTAAGCCTCTCTGATAAGCCGATTGAAAAATGTTTTCATATATGTTTTGTGGTTTGCATTGAAAAAATGGCTTGCTTGAATATCAGCTGAAACAACAAGTAGTATTTGATGGTTTAGTTAATATAAGTTGAGCATAGTCCATACTAGTTTCAGAGTTTGACAGATTTTTCGATTAGTCCTCTTCAAAGGAAGCCCCTTACTCAAGTTGATGTTTGTCATCAGTGTTTATATTTACTACTAGAGGAACTCGAATTCCCGTCCCCGTTCTCAGGAGGCAACCGTATTGTGCACTATGTCCCTGACCCCACGGTAAGCACGACCAGATGATTGCCTTTGAATGCCCACTCTAATTCGTTTGAGTAGTGCTGGGAACTGTACACTATTGATGTGTTCTAACCAAAACAAAAGTGGAATCTGTTGCTTCTATTCGAAAACGGCTAACTGAACAATCTAACAGAACGCAAAATCTGCAATCAAGTTTGAGTGATGTTATATCAATAACTGACTCATCGGAAATGGTTATGGATACTTGTATACGTGCAACATTGTGGCGGTTTCTTGTAGATTAAACATACTACAAGACATTAGGTGTGATGGATAAGGCAAGTTTCGAATTTGTTTTTAAGAGTGTTGCATAGGAATATGCCAGCGAGCGAACGTTTCAAAGTAGTTGCTGTTCAGAATTAAATGGAACACGAAATGCTGGCCTACAAAATGCCGCGGGATATTTTGTTGGCACTACAAAGGTTATCGAATGCAACTTTGATATGTCTAATTTTTGTCCGAGTTCAGCTGGTACACACTTTGGATTGTTTCTTCCCATGCATTGTACTAATTAAGTACATTTGTTCTCAGTGGGTTTTACGACCTACATTGTGTGGTCAAATGATTGGTTCCCTCAAGTGCCCTAAATTATTTTACGTTTATCAAGTCGAGCTTCGGTTACGCATGTTGGTTATGGCTAGGTAGTTGGCAAGTTCTGACATGGCATAAGGTTATGAGAGATCAGCATAAGGTTTGTTGTCTGTTGGCTTCAATCAATCAATCATCAATCTAGGTCACCTGTGACGACAGAGATGGATCTGTCTGAAGGTTAAAAATGTAAATAATGGAGAGCCTGAGGAACACTGTCACTTTATCGTTGAAAAACGTTGTCTACCCTGAGGTGGAATGCACACATTTTCCGCTTTAACAGTGATGTCCGCATTCAGTTGCACAGAAAGCACTAGACAGAATCATCTGGCAGACATTGTTGAAGTTAACTGACAGATACCTCACACTATTCAAGGAGGCACAAACTAATATGAAGGGAGCATGTTCAGAGAATGCAGGTTAATTATTTACAAGGCTCTACACTGTTTGTCAATGTCGCAAACCGACTTAAGGTGGGAGGTGAAAAAATGACTGACAGTAGAGGATTGAGGATATGTACAAGAAGGTCAATCACTGTAGACTGTGTTTAAATCTCAGGATGTGGCACTCAACCCACAAAGTCCGTCTTTGGGGAATTTGTGGAGCACAGAAGTCAGTTAAGGTCATTGAAATGAATTTTGACGTTGACTGACCTCAAACTGGATAAGACAAACGGAGTAGGATAACGAAAGATGCAAGAAAGCAGCTGTCCTGCAGACATTACACTATTCTGCCTTATAACTAGATTGTTTGAATTCAAGATGTAAATAACTCGTTAATTTTTCTTTTTCTTATTTTCTCTGACTCAGAGTTTATTTGAGAAATTATTGATAGTAGCAATATGTTTCATAACTCTGATTGATGGTTTGATTATTTTGTTGGTTATTTGTTTGGCTTGGTAGTTAGACTGTGAACAAGTAATCACTAAACAGGGTGATATCACCAATCCATAATTTCTTAAACATACTGGTCTGACCGTTGAAGTTGACTCTCAGACGTGAATTCCGTTTTTCCTATCTGTTTAGTGCAAACAGTAACAAGTGATACTATGATGATGACGACGATCAATCATAGATGCATGTGTAGATACTCCACTGTGTCTCTCCAACCGTTTTTATACTGAGAAGCTGACAACGTAGTCGATAAAACTTTTACTACTGGTTGGAAGTGATTTGTTTGGTCTATGCCTTTTGCGTAGGGTAGTCGAATTTCTGCCACCGTACACAAACCGAGGGCTTTGTTTGGCCCGATATATATACCTGTTGTTTACCGAAGACATAAATTCACAGGGGACTTAATACTGATATGTTTTCAAATAACTGTGTTGCAAACACGTTTCGTATCGTTGTCGAATGCATATACGAATATAGCCGGATCAGCGCGATTGTCCACAGCAACATCTTACTGGTTGATATTTACAATGAATTGACATCCATTTACAAGAAAGGAAAGTACAAACGGCTCTAGTGTACTGATAAAAGATGAAGGATGGACGAGATTTATTTTAAGATATCCCTGCACAAACGTAAACAGTCAGTATTATTTTGTCCACGTCATGGAAGTAACTCAAACGTCAAAATCGTACAACAGCTTTCCTGTAGCCAACACTTCTTCTTTAAAGTGGGTGTCCTTAGTTCGATGAGAACCTTAGCATACAGCAATACATATTCACATCGCTGTAGTTGTTTCAACTAGATAGTGGAAAGGCAACCTGCTGTGAGAATCAACACTTAGGGTCATTCAGTAAAATTGTTAAGGTCTTCTTTTATCAATATGAACTCAAACTCACGCGTGAGATTGTACATATTTAGGTTAAAGATATGATGTTAAAACGCAATTGTTGACAAGTGATGATGTACTCAACTCAAATGTCTTCGATTAAAATGCATTTCTTGGATTCAGGTTAACTAGCCAGTCCAATTAAATTCTATAATGTTCAGATGTGTATTCAAAAGTCATATTTAATAGTGATCACTGAGGCGGCATTGGTGTAAGCGTCCGGGTGCTGAGGGCGTTGAAACAAACAGTATTATACCTGTGGAGGTGATACCAGTTTTTATGACCGATTTTCAATATGTATATCGAGTCACTGAAGGTTATTATTTTTTCATTGTTATACCCCGCTTAAATATAATTGATTTTTGCACGTGCGACCGGGGATAATACAAAAAATGTCGACCTATCGCAGTATTTGTATTCTAGGTATGTTAATGAACAATACGCATTGTTGTATAACAGTTACCATGACGACAAAACTTATTTTCATTTAATTTGATTAAGTTGACTTGTTTTCATTCTATCTATCATTATCTGTGGTTGTAATTTAAGCACTCAACCTTCGAAATTGGGACGTTCGTATTTTTAGTAACACGGATTAGGTGAATATAGTCACATATTTGTAAACGATTATGAGGTCACCTTATACGGTAATATCTACTCTTGAATAAGGCAATGAGAAGACGTAAATCATGCGATGTTCTCCGGAGTAACATTTCGTACATTCTGATCACACATGGACATGTAACTAATTTTAAACATCAAGACAAGGTTCCATAGAGCAGAAGTCATGATTTAAAAGGGCCGAAGCGGGACATTGGGCTTGTGGGTTTTGGCGTAATTTCTGCAGACCAATGCAAGTTGTTGAAACCAATGGGCACAAGAACGCCGCATATGTATGGATTGCCCAAAACCCACAAGCCCAATGTCCAACTTCGGCCCATTATGTCAATGTGCAACGCACCGCAGCACAAGTTAGCCGGTTGGCTAGCTGATCTGCTTGAACCGGTCAGAAAACGTTTCAGTAAGTA
>JTDE01000150.1:51957-81537 GCA_014338405.1 Paragonimus skrjabini miyazakii
CTGAAGCTTTGGGTACCAGATGTTATAATCCCCCCCTGTGTGTTCAGAAACAATTTGTGTTGACGTTGCGGCTGCCTTGGTAGTCAGCATCCCCATTCGTTTAATCTTCATTTCCGTGTCTGTCTGTCTAATCCCTTAAGCCATTATTTCCGCCCTACGGAACCCTGTCTTAATATTTAAAATTAGTTACATGTCCATGTGTGATCAGAATGTACGAAATGTTACTCCGGAGAACATCACATGATTTACGTCTTCTCATTGCCTTATTCAAGTTCATAAAGGGAACAAATTGCTTTAAATTCCTCCAACGAAGATTCCCTAAAGAGACTACCAGTAATATCTACTCTTGTTTGAAATAGAAATATTACGTGTTCACGTTGAAGTGTTCACCAACACCGACCATTAAAATGATGATGAGCATGCCGTTGCATTCATAAATCGATATTTTTTGAAAACCGAGAAACCTTATCAGATCTGGCTAATGTGTAAGAGAGTTTAGCCGAAGGATTTAGAACAAAAAGAGATTCCTGCATCGGATGCAATAAACTAAGAGAGTAGAATCTTTGTAGACGTCTTGGAAAATCAAAAACTTTAATGAGTAATCATGTTGTGTTTTGCGAAAACTACTTTAATAAGAAATAAGCTAAAAGAAGAAAGCACGATACCCCCTTCAACAAAAACGAGGAATACCGTGTGACGTGTTTACCGGATGCAATAGAATGCTCACTATCGGGAAGGTTTTGACATCCTCATTTTCAAACATCACAACTTACAAGAAAATAAGACTATTCCTACTATGTACCTATAAGAGGCCTCGACGAATTCCACTGTTGATGAAGTGAATCCAATGAGTGAGTGGCTTATAACCTAGACTGATCAATGACATGAGGTGTTCTACTCTGTCAAAAAGATGCTATTTGTGAACGTCCGCATATAAAGAACTTGAGATAGTTGTAGTAGATTAACGTGGTAGTATCATGAACAGGTTTCGTGTGTACGGTTGTATCACAGTGGACCCCTTTGGTTTGGTTAGTCGAGTAGCCAGTGCCATTGTGCTAAGTTGCACACAATGAACCGTTAGCTGGGCTATGTGCAAATGTAAGTATCCAGTGCAGTTAAACTGTCTATCGCTGCGGAATGTTTCCCTTTGTTTCTTAATTTTACTTTACAATTTTACACAAAATTACGCCTTCAAACGACTTATGAATAAGTGTTATATGGATCCAATTTGAAACAACATTCTGAATTGGCAGACGCTACGGTGGTCTTACAGATAAGTTTATTTTTCCATTAAATCACCTATGACGTAACGTTGGCTCTCACTACGACCTAAGCAATGATTTGATCCAGGGTTGTACAAAGAAATGCCCAAAATCCTTGAGAACCGTTTACAGTAAATTCTTGTTGATAGTACGTTAATACTGTATGCGTATTAAAAGCTGATGGAATAACTGTTAATATTAGCTAACAAATACACATAATGAACAACTGATTTCAGAGAACACCAACTAAATAATGAACAAGTGTTTGAACATTGCTGTGTCTCGTAAGCTCCACGCACTTCGGGTAATCGAAACTACGACCAATAAATAAGCGGAAAGTTGTAGCCCGAGCACCCATTCACTGCCGTTTATTCATTAATCGTGAATTCGATTCTCAAGTGCGTATGGTGCCGGTGAAACCTAGCAAAGTGGAAACACCTGTTCACCACGTCGCTAATGGTCACTAAGACCATCTGTTTGCAAACCTCTGTCAATCACTTCTACGGCTGTGGTGAATGATCACTTGTTTACAGGTCAGTCAAAATAGAGTTGATCGATTCCAACCTGTACGAGAAATAAGCACATCGGCCAAAGAAATGTATGCAACACTTCCATTATATGATGACGAATGTTCACCACAAAATAGTTTGCTCCAGTTACCTTAGTAAACAGGCCGTTTACTGAAAAATCTCCAAGATTCTTGTTCTGTGCCATCGCCTCTGGAATCAAACAGTTATTAATAACTATGTCGAAAGTTTTATATTAACCGAAAATGGCAAGCTGTAGAAGAATGATATATGCATTTCATTTTTAAATAGAATTTATTGTGTTGGGTGGATCAAGTATTTGGTGCCACGTACAGTTTCATGACAGCGGTTTATTGAAATTGTGAATACAATTTAACGATATATTTGTATTAATTTCCACTCTTCTTTGCTCTCATTTATCCCTGTGTATTTACATTTGTTTCACCGTTAGGTAACGGTATCTATCCCAAACCAGTTACTATCTATAGTGATAACGGTCATAATAATTTGTTATCATCGAACTGTTTTCCAAAGACCTTTTACATCTATGTATGACCTATTAAAAAGTTGCTTGAAACGCTTGATATCAAAGAGCAATCATTGCTCCTGTTCATGAGTTGTAAATATAGTGAACCAACATTAGAATGACTTAATACTTTTGATATACACATATGCAAACAGCATTGCAACGAACCGGGACACCTTAGGTTGAAAAATGGACCATAGGAGAGCATTCGGAAATTTAAAGTGAGTCGAGTAAGACGATGCACCAAACTTTATCAGTTACAATGTCATGTGGGCGAATGGTATACATCTGCCCGTTTGACCTACAGATTCAGAGAAAAATGCTAGACAGATGAGACCATGTCAAGATCACACTGACCAGTAGTCACTGGCTTCAAATAGTTTAGATTGCAAAATACTTTGCTGTTCAAACTTTGTGCGCTGGTTGGAAGCTTAGGGTAATATGACTGGCAGTCGATATTCGTGATTTTTTGTTATCAACCTTGGTTATCTTCTTCTGATTGAATGTTTCTTTTTGTCGGTAATTTTGATGATCTCTCTGTGGATTGATAATCTCTCATTCTCGGGTACATTGCTAGTAGACATCATTGCACATTGCTTGCAAGACTCTTATTGTCGGTCATCAGTTATGTAGGTCGTATGCAGCAAGTGTCGTCCGTTTTATCAAGGTTATTTGAATGTCAGTTAAGCACTTGTAAAATTCACTGATATGCAGCTGTCGATGAGAAAGGTTGATATCTGCGCGGTTGTGGTGGTTTTCACCAACTTAGATGGCAAGGAAGCGAGTTAGTGGAGGATGACTATATCGGACGACAGTGAGGGTAGTGGGACACAATGACTACGAAACGTGGATGCTTGAACATGATCACCATTCGGTTGTCAATCCTTATTGTTTCTGTCAAATCACATGAAACGGTTGACTTTGGCAATTAAACAAGACTGTAATATATAAGGCGTAAAAGTGGGAAGTTGGTTTGAGAGACTGAAGATAGTTGTCAATGTGTAAGCCACTGCAGACCAGGTTCCGTCCCGCAAAACGAAAACCACCATCCCATACAGTCTGTCAGTGAAGGTTATTTTTGCTTATCTGAATTTTTACGGTGTGAACACTGATTGAAACAAACCAAAGAAAGCCATAAGAATATATCCGTCTTGAAAGTGCCACCCTAGTTTAACTCACAGTTTGGGTGTTTGTTTACGGGCTATGAAAGCAACGATGTTGAATTTTTTCGAGCTAAACCGAATACTTTTTTAAAAGTGAATAAGGTTTCAATTTCTTCGGTTTTTTCATCTGAACTGGGGCTTTTCTACCTTTTGAGTAGCTGAATGACAAATAAACGTCTGTATCAATCTCCGACGTGTTCCTGTCAGTGAACAGAGGGTTGCCGATGACGGTGGCGACGGTGACATTTTTTGAACGAAAATTAGCATACTACTCAAAAATTTCAGCATTCACATTAATCGTCTTCATTCTCAAAAGCCAATCGTATAGGAAACCGAAACAACAATATATTACTTGGTTATTGCTAAATTGACACAATTTTGGAAAGATAATTGTTGTCTTTGATTTTCAAACGGTAATGTTACTTTACCGAAACAGTTACAGTGTTATGTGGAAACTTCCTAAATTTCGGTATCATCATCATCATCATTGAACAGAAATGCATCAGTGGCTCTCACTGGCACTTAATTGTCACACAACCATGAATTGAAAAGCAAACACAGTATGGGAAGGGGGAAGGATAGAAATGGGACAGGAATGGACTTAACCATTAAAAAAGAACCATATCTGTATTCAAACATTCCTAACTTTGTCTCAGTATAACGTTTTTTAAAGCCAACCTGTTATTCTTCGGTTAGAAAAGCAGCTAGTAATCTGGGTTCCTATTACACGACTGAAGCTTTTTTTGAAGAGTGGTATGTGACCTTCAACTGTTTAACAGTGCTCAGTAAGAAATTGTCAGAAGTATGCCTCTCAGAAGAATGGGGGTGGGTGGGTTGTACTTGATAAGGGAACAACAACAGTAATAATAATTCTACGACTTCGATCAAAATTACGCGGTTGCATTAACATAAGTGCACTCCGAAACGGTAGTCTTTCCTATCGATCAGTAAATTTTGACCATGAAACATCGACAGTATTAAAAACTAAAGTCAGTAGTAAGGCAGTAAAGTAAAACCTGTTAGTGCAGCGACATACACAAAAGCCAATATATACACAATGAATGTTTAGCTAAAACTGCGTTGAATTTCAGACCATAAAATTAGTTTCAACCTCACTATAGGCGTAAAATAGGGCAACTGGTTTGAGCGTAGACAATGACGGTCACAATAGGTGTAAACCATGTTAAGGGAGGAGAAATTGCCTTCCCGCGGTGTCTGCACAATAGTGTCCTATGCATAGCTATAACAGTCAGATCAGAAATACCCTAACAAATAATGAGTGGAAACTCACCAAGTACCGATTGTTTCAGTTTTCCCTCTGTATGCATTTTATCTATCTGACAGTTTCAATCACTTGGTATGCGCTCTTTAATCGAGTTTGCATTACTGAAGAGTAATCAGGGATTAGGTTGGCACAAAGTGAGCATCATTCACAATTGCCCGCAACGTTCCTATTCAGACAAACTCTGTCAGTCAGTGCCTTTGAAAAGTCATTGAATTTGCGTCTTACTGTTGTCGGTTGTCCTTCTTGCTTCAACCAGGACCCAAACTCAGATGTACATATATATGAGGCACCCACGTTGACCACTCTCTCATTAGGTTCACATGAGTCACGACCACATTCTTGTTTTCAAACGCTCAGCCCATCCGTTCTTGAGCGATACTCACTTTCACTGGAACTTCCGGAGGACAGGCAAAAATACTTCTAACTCAACCCAACATTCCCGTCAACTTTAGGCACAAACACGAACATTGTGGAAGGACATTTTTTTCCAGAATCCCGGTTGAAAAAGGGTGGTCAGGCAATGCGGGTAACATACTTCTGAGGAGATGATTAAGATTTCGGTCGCCTTTCAAAGAATATCAAACGGCTATCAATCTCAAACACACAGATCATATATATCGACCGTTTTAAGTCGCAAGTAATTACGATACTCGACTGCTTTGGACAATTTTATCGAACGAGTAGGGATGTTGTATTGAAACGATGACGAAACTCTTGATAAAATCAACAGGTCAACTTTTCTTAATCGACGGAACCCATATATCTTGTCAATTATCGAAATTAAAATGAAAAGTCAAACAGGACATTTATCAACTCCCATCTGTTAACATATTTGCGAACGTGCAACCTAGATGAGTGATTTGTTATACACCCCCCTCCCCAGCAGTAATGTTGTCAACAAAAACGTATCATTTATACAAGGTTCATCGGAAAGATGGGACTAAAAACTTGGAACTCGGCAGAAAACTGATATAGTTAGAGCTCAGTGTGGAAGACAATATTTTAAAGATAAAAACTGACAACGAACGTTAAAATTAGTTTTGGAGCGAAGCAGGAGATATGAGGTGGTTATATCACAAGGTTGTGGTGGCAACAGAGTAGAAGCAAGAGGTGAGCCAAACTGACTATCAAACTGCTTCTCTCACCGCTCTAACCCTCTGGACTTATTACAGGTTAATGTGCCATCTGCCTCGCTGATAGCTCCACTGACAGATGGTCGCCTGGGACCAGAAGCACGGACCAGCTTAGTTTGACGGTGTTCCCCGAGGCAAAAGCGGTTTCCATTTCTTTAACTTTTTCCACTAACCAAGCCTTACGATCAGTCTTTATACTATGTTTCAGCTTCCTACCGACATCTCTCTTAAGCTTGTTATATGGACAGTCAGGAAGAATGTTCCGTCTAGCTTCTAACAACTCCAGGGATCTCTCCGAGATTCAATATTTGTTTAACCCATGTACCCCCGTGCCGCATGCTACAGTACACGCTTTCCGAATGGACTGTAGGATATGAGTCCAGCAGGTATTAGGATCTTTGGGGTGAGAACTACTAAGACAGCTTTCTAAGCTGGTTTGGTACTTATGGTTTATCGACAACATGGCTAGCTTTTCAACGGCCAGTCTGAATATGATCAAACTGACTGTAGTGACATCGGCGTCAAGGACGTCTTTTATTCAGATCTGATCGCTCTCCTTTGGTCGACACATAACTCTGTTCTGGCCGGAGGTATGAACGCCCAAGTCGGCCGCCTTGATGAGTCTGAGTCTTGTTTAGGTGGCAAGTTTGGGATAGCATCACAACGCTTGGAAAATGGCGGGCGACTGTTACAGCCGTACGTGGGGCACAAGCTAATTTTAGTCAACAATAGTTTTAGACATGGTGCACGTCAATGTTATACTCGGCGCCCTTCTTCTGCGAACCATGCCTGGTCTCAGATAGACCACATAACTGTTAGTCATAGATGGCGAGGTTCCACTCAGGATTGTTGTTCTTATTGGAGCATAAACACATTAGGTAGTACACATTACACAATAGGTTTATGCGTCCTAACAAAATTAAAGCGATAACAGCCAGATTTTAACTCTCCACTGCTTCATTCGGACTTTTGAGAGTTGTGTCAATCTTACTGTATTGTTATACTGTGAATAAAGGCCAAAACTTCACGTGAGCCCAACTTGACGATGGGGCTACGCGTTGGTTGGTTCTGGGGGAAAGGACCGGTCCTCACATCATGCACACAAAGACTGAATACGCCTATAATGTTCTGTCTTGTCAGCTTACTTCGAAATATGAAGGTCTTGTTTGGTTCACTGATTAAAGCGGGTAGGTATTATCTGCTTCGTTAAGGTTACTGTGACCGCTCAATTCACCGATTAGAAACGCTATCCGAGATGGCGGTAAACCGCATTCAGTAGCACACTTGCGTTCGCATCTTTTCTAATTTTCCCCCTTAACATTGTTCTACTGTTTTTTTGCAATGTTTCTTCTTTCTAGGTTATTCTGCGTCACCATTGCGGTGAGCAATGACCAAGCCAAAGTACCTTCTGGTCAGGCTCATGATCATTACACATGAACCAACGAATGAATTATCTCGCTTGAGACGTGGTGGGTGTAAGGCTCGGATAAATGCTGTGGTGGGCTTGACAAGAATGCACCTTGTAAATTCACAAAAACATTCTATCCATTTACCGTACTCAGAGGTCATTCGGAGCTTCTGATCACTGGCCTTGAACTGGTGAATCTTAGATCAGCTTGTTGTGACATATTGACAACAGCTGGACTCCCTTAGGGCATGACTGCGAGTGGACTTGATGGATGAAACATGCACCATCATACGCGTGCTATGGACAGGTGTCAACAGACAATCGCTAGTCGAACACCACAGCCTGTTATGCACGCCTCGAGAGACCTTCAATGTCTTCCAGAACTTGAGGTGGTTAACAGACAATTATGACAGTTCAGCCGGCACATGTGGAGTAGTGCTTGCTTACAGAGGTAAAATCGAATGTCGCAGTGTTGAATACTGTAGAATACCACTCAAATGGGGAAGGAGAAATTGAACCACCTTGAGTGCATTGTTGTTTGTCTACACAAATATGTACATCCATGCGTGCATTTCATTTTTTTTACTACATTGCCAGTAGGTAGCTACCAAGTGTGCGTCTAATCTGATATCCGTCCGTCTGTTCAACCCATGTACGCACTGAGTGTCCTATTGTAAATCCAGAATGTTTTATATACTGTGAAACAATACAAATTAATTTTGTATGTGGTAGCATGTTTCATAGAAGAATAAATTTAGGAAGGCAAGGTCATAAGAACAACCTCTTACAGCACGGCTATATCTTGAGTGATATTTGCCCGTTCATCGCGAGCTTACTGATCCTTCCCAATTTGTTAATCAAGAGCCCTACCTGTGAACTTTCAGAAAACTGAGAACGAGGGAACATTAATTCTAAGCGATATAATTTTTTTTACCTATTAATAGGTATCTTGCAGTTAATTAATGTCGCATGCGATGCTTAATTTTGCACGGCAAACTATCTTTACGAACCACAAAAGTCACAATGACAACCAATTGGGGTAGTTAGTTAACAAATATAATGCCTACATTTTCAGTCTGAGCAAAAACCTTAAATGCATTTCCCTTGCTTCGATTTTATGTGCACTTTTTTCAACACATACCTGAATGTATTGAAGGTTCTTCAGTCTTACTAATTCGTAAATAAGTTGAAACCTGAAAAGGTTTTGAAAGAGTGTGCAGTGGTTCAGTTGGTATTAAATCACAAATCAGAAGTTAGACAGGTTAACTATAACATATCTAGATTAATTCTGTCTTATTAAAACCGGACGTTAGGCAAATCGATTCAACGCCTCCAAAAACAGCTAGCTGCAGACGAAGAATAGAACAGGAAACTCCAGTAAACCAGTGAACTCTCAACCACTTGTTCAGGGGAATTTCATTCACATAGTGCAGAAAATTGGACATGTGACTTATACACTGAAATAAGACATTACTAAAAGAAGCGGACAGTCTGTTAAATTTTCCCGTTTTGTTGCTGAGGCGGTTCAGAGGAGAATTTCGAGTTTTTTTTAAAGTATTAAGTGAGAATACAGCCAACGAAGTTGTTGCTGTTCTAGAGTTGTTAAAACTGTCTGTTGAGTTGAAGAACTCACACACATTGACAGTCGCAAAATTGCGGTCAGCGTAGTTGCGACTATGAACAAATAAATCGAATCGAAACAAAACAACTTTTAATGTCCAAGACAGGCAGTATCGGTTCAGTATCAGTTCCGTTTGGGATATCGGATACCCAGCTTAATTTCTGGATCAACTTTTATCGTCTATCACTATTTAGGACTCTGAAAAAGTGGCACTCATGATGAACATTTTGGTTGCATTGGACAGACAAGAATGGTTCATTTTGAGTGGCGATGGCTCATAGGCATATCTAGAGGAATAAAAGGTAGTATTACTCGGGTTAGGAGAACGCCCAACCGTTGCCAGGGGATCTGATAACGATTCAGACAATCCCAGCACTTTTGTCAAGCAGATTGTTTAAACACTTTCTTAGTCGCGTTGATTTCAACAGCCAATTTATCACAAACTGGAACGTTACCTCGAAATCTCCGCAAGAAATTATACATATAGAGTTTTGGATTCACTAGTTGTTAGAAGTCCACCAAGGTTTTGTCAAAATGAAGTAATTAACGAAGTAAGGACAATAGAATTCAAACTACTGGGTGACTGGGACCAGCCTGTCAATGGCAAAAGATGCAAATGGCGTGAGATTCATAGCTGTACTTAAGAAAGAAGGAGGCGTTTTAGGAGATGTCAATCGAGTTTTAACGCTGACGGGAAGCAGCTGTTCTGAAACAGAAAATAAATGTTTGACGACTGTTTGAAACTTTGGAAACTGAAGACAGTAGTCGTTTGTCTGACGTTTCTGTTTGAAAATTGCTCACAAACCTTTGAGGGTGAACTATTTTGGCAAAATTCTTAAAGAAAGCTTCCTTGATGGACTTTGCTGCTGCAGTATTGTTGGTTTGTAATTCTTTATATGTTCAAAAAATGGGCCATACTCCAGATCACTCCCGGATACAAACAGCATAATTTAGCAAAAAAGATTATCAAAGCAAACATAATTAAACTGTCATACGCCCTCAGCTAGATGTAAGTAGTTTAAACGAAAAATGCTGTGATCGACGTAAAGTTAACATAGTGGGAACGAGAGATCTTCGGAACTGTAAACTATCTCAACACAACAGACAGACCTACGGTTGCACACCAGTTTCCTTATTGTTAGTGCAGCTACAACGTTATGTTCTCTGCATTTGTCAGAACGGGTACAAGGGAGTGAATGAATAGTATGAGACAAACTTTCTTGACTGTTATCATATCGGGATTTTAGTTCCGGTGTGATTTTTTAGCGACAGACTTCTTTGGGTAACACGTTAGCCCTGATGTAGACGAGTAATCCTGGTTAGGTTTCGTAACCGGTTGTTTGACGTGGCTGTCGTTGAGGAATATTGAAAATATGCACCATCGTGTGTATTGTACAAGACCTCATCCATGTTAAATTTGCTGCTACTTTGAACACACAAATCGTTTCCGCTGCTGACATCGGTGTAAGGGTAATATAATGAAGCTGTTGAGATGAGAGTTCGCGTAAAGCCCGCTGTGGAACGTCATTTATTGATAACAAGTGTTTCAATTTGGAGACACACCGGTTAAGGATAAGGTATCCTAAGGTCGCCGGCATTGATATAAGAGTAAAAGATAGCACTGGTTGTGTCTTTTGATAGCCGCAGCCATTTCCTAATATTCACTCCTACTGTTCATTCTAAAGGCTTAAGGGATTTTTTGTGGACGGCGCCTAGGCAAAGTTGATGGGCCAATCCAGGCATCAGATGCGTTCAAAAGGTTTCTATTATTTGCTGAGATTCTAGGAACGCTGCCTTTACCTCGTGTGTCATTTTTCGTAGATCAGCAGCTGCGGTTGTTGGTAAGATTCCCATTTATTTGAACGGTGTGCCTATAACCTTGAGTGCTGTTGCGAAACAGGCGGACAGTATGGTGGTTTCACTTACTTCCAAAGGTCAGTCGTTAAGAGCAGTCATATTTTTTCATATCCGCTTTTAGGTAGATGCATTGAGTCTTCGAGTAGTTCATGGCCAAAACGATTTCAAGCAAACTATCATGCAGATTTTCCAGTCTGATTGTCAGTGTTTCTCTCAAGAGATCTGTTAGTATGATATCATCCATTTATGCCAGATAGTTCAGTTAGCCACTGAGTGTGTTTGGGGTAAAGTCAAAATCAAAATAAGATGAGACAACTTCATCTAAGGCCATTATAAGCAATAGGGGGCAAAGTGTCTCCTTCACAAACATTTCTTTTTGAAAAACCCTTCGGCTTTCAAAATAATGTTTCCCGTGAGTAGTTACTCAGAATGGTAGGGGAAACGTGGTTGCTCTCATTAACTAGTGATGGGATGTGTGGCAGAAAGGCCAAGATATGTCATTGTTTATAAGCGAACAGTCGCGGCATGTTGCGTGAGAATGTCGGAGCAAGCTATGGGGAATCGTCGTTATCTCAAATACTCCATCTATCTGTAGGAAACCAAACAGCTGTCTATCAAAGGGAAACAAAGGGGTCCAACGGTTAAACAGGAGCTTATGAAAGCACCTTGTGACCACGGAACAAATAAAAATTGGACAGAGATCAAATGGCTTAAGCGGGCTGCAGATCTCAGACACGAATGTTATGCGAGCAGTGTTTAACTGTACAGAAATTTCTTCAGTAACCAGTAAGTGATAATACGAGAATCTAGCAACAGTGATAAAAATATGTCTAACAGCTGCCTCATTCAAATTTTATTATACTGCAAATCTATATACAGTACAGCGAACCGGAACCTTGTCAGTCTCCCGGGTCATTAACAAACAGCCTATGTCACATCCCATTGTTTGTGCAAATATTCGTGTGGCTGCAGTATGCGCTACATAGAGATGACACACCGACAACTAGATTCTGGTATCAAGAATCACGTCTCTAAGTTGCTAAAAACGCAGCTAGAAATGCTACGCGCTTGTGTGAAGACCGACTGACAGCACATAGGATCATTAGTGGCAAAACACAGTGCAAAGGAAACAAAAAGCCGAAGGTTTTGACGCATTGTATGTGATCTTTCTAAGCAACCAGAAGCTTGTCCATCAGCTTGCTGAGGATTTGGCTATCAAGCGTCAGGATCCCCTCAGCGTGTTAAAAAACAATTTTTGTTTACATTGAGGCTGTCGTAGTCGTCAGCATCCCATGTTTAGTTTTTATTTCGACGTCTGTCTGTATAATTCTTTAAACCATGACCCCCACCTAATGGAACCTTATCTTGATGTGTAAACTTAGTTACACGTCCACAAGTGGTCAGAATGTACGGAATGTCACTCCATAGAACATCACATAATTTGCATCCTGTCCTCCTCTTATTCACTGTGACATAGCTTTCAGTGCCTTTTCGGATTCTTAAACTGAACTGCTGATGTAAGTCAAATTGTTTTGCAACATTCATCTGTTTAAATTGTACTTATGAAATAAACACTGGTTAACTCTGTTGATTTGTCTGTCTCACGGTTTTGCATAAAACTTACTTTATTTTTTTGTTAACCATGATTCTCCGGAATATTTGATCAATAGCATTGTAACTCGTCCCCTAATTTTATACAATTGTACCAGTCAAAGAAGAGAATTTATCAAAAACAGTCTGTTCGCTGAAACTTTGTTTTTCAAGAATGAAAACTATTGAAGGTTTCACTGAAGTTAACGTTAGGAAACGAGTAACAATCTGCTGGTCCTTTTGTATACCACTGATAATTGTACCTAAGTTGCTTTCCACCTTAGCCGTATGCCGATTAATTTAGTCTAAAGTTATTTGGCGGGTGTTATGGAACAGCGGTGAATATGTGGGATTATACAAAAGAACTAACTACAGCACCGTAATTAAACTAGTAATGGAGCATGAATTGAATTATACTACACAGGCGGTAAACTCTTTGACCGACTCTGCTTGGGCCATCGTCTACTCACTGCTGTCATCAATAATGTATCTACCATGGCTTATCATTGGCTCACCACGAGCGTCACAGTATCTCAGTGATGCTCAACGTGATGTGTTGTTTGGGCTGGTTAGGGAGTTTAAAAGTTCTTCATACTTTCTGCTTTGGGCAGCACTAAATGCCGCCAGATAAACATGAACCTACCTCACTTTTTATTTCCCCCTTTTGGTTCTAAAATTTGTTGAACTTACACTTTGACTACTTTTTAGGAAAGGCGTTCTCAAATGATGATGGACGGAAAGCATGTGCATCACCGTTTGTCTTCTGTCTGTGGTAATCACAAAATGTTGACGTGGACATTCTACTTCGTATCAGACTGACTGGTCTAGAGTACACGGACGACAAGTGTTGTTTGGCAATTTCAAAGCAGCGTAGACAACGCTAGATACCATTTCGCGCTTTGCCACGTACTTCGAAATACGTTTACTGTCTTAGGGAACAGTGTTTCTTCAACAGTGGTGTGGTTACGTAGATTTACTGTTAGATAATGAAGGTATGAAGGTTATTGTTCGGCTTGTTTACTTGGAAAGCTGCATCAACGGGGATGTCGGAGGTGTAGCGAATGAAGCAGAAACACGTATCTGTAAGACTAGAGCAGTATTTGCTGATCTAGGACACAATCAACAGATAAGAAACTCCTTGGGATTTAAAGATCGCATATGTAAGGCAGCAATAAAGGCTTTATTGCTACACGTTAGAGAACCACAGCCACTTAGGGTGGTAAACGTGAACCGTCTCCATTTAGATGACTACCAGTGCTCGCTTTTGACCGCTCACACTGGGTGGTACTAGTGAGTAAGAAACGAAGAGGCCAGGAAGTGGATATTTGGCAGTGATCGTCAAACAAGTTCCTTGGTTCGGTCTCTATACTTGCGCAGAACTAAACTGTCATGTCATTTGCTAAGTATGTCAGGAGTACCGTGGATAAATTAGATGAAATGATCGGCTTACGGTGCAAGATAGCGACGACGTCCGAGAATGTTCAGTTCCTAAAACAGTGTATTGATGATGATGTTTGTTCCAGACAGTTTTTCCAGTGCTTAAGCAGAAGTAAATTGAAACTAACGTCAACTAACTTAAGACGGATTACAGAACCTCAACTTGAATCCGAGAATCTGGATTTCATCGATCTAAAAGTGGCCCATTCCCAGCTAATGCTCGTCGTGAACAACTTGAGTGTTTAGTGTCGCATTAAATTGTACAGTTTCTCCCGTGTCGTCGTGAACAAAACAAAAGCGAAACAGAAGAAGAATATCATTTCACTCTCAACTGAAGCCACTACTTCTTCGTTTTCCAAGAACCTGGACAGGTACGTCATTAACAGGTCAACTGTACAGCTAACAAAAATGCAAAAGGAAGCACTGTCGGTAGGCCTGAAATTTAGTATCCCGCATAGAACGATTGACCCTATTCATGTTGAAACCCAATTTAAATGTTTCTATGATCAGCTTAAATGCTTCCAATCTTGACTCAGCCAATTGGTTCAAGGACAGACTAGTTGGTTTGTCACATCATTATCAACGCACTCCTGATTGCCAGTCTTGTCTGCTCAAGAAAACTCATATCAGCAGTTTGAAAGAACTAAAAAGAAACGATGACATCATTATTTTTCCTCTCGTTAAGAGATCTGGAGTCATGCTGTTGAATCGAGCAGACTACGTTAGTAAAATTTTAGATATACTATCTGACACTTCAAAATTTTGGAGGGATACCAAGCAGAACGATACAGTTGGGAGGATTGAACGAACTATCACGAAAGCACTAAAAGAATTACGGATGAAGGGTATGATCAACCAGACAACTTTGATCCAACTAACGCCAGTAGGTTCGATGACCCCACTCATCTACGGCCTGCCAAAAACCAACAAAGCGGACGTTCTGCTCAGATCAATTTTGTCAATGGTCAGCTTACCCTATCCCAGGCTTGCTCAGTGGCTTGTAGAAACTACCGAACCAGTACGATCAAGACTTAGCCCTCATGGACTGAAGGACAAATTTCAACTCGTGGATATGATTTCAGATGTCACTGTGAAACACAAGGTAATGGCGTCTTTTGATGTACAATCTCTGTTCACTAATGTTCCAATTAATGAAGTGATAGACATCATTTATGATTATGTATGTTCTGAGAATCTGCAATTAAGACTTCCTTCAGATGAGTTATGCAAGCTACTTCATCTATGTACATCTAACCTACAGTTTTGGTTTGATGGAACATTCTGTAGACAATTTGACGGAGTTGCAATGGGCAGCCCACTAGGACCTGTACTAGCAGACATCTTCATGGGTTATCTTGAATAGCAGGCCGAAACAACAATTCAACAGACGGAATTTCACCGACGAGACGTAGATGACACTTTCATAACTTTCAATTCGCTGGCTGAAATGAATCAACTGCATTTCTAGATGTTCTCCTATATAGGAGCACAGATGGTTCTCTGTTTAGAAACATATATCA
This sequence comes from Paragonimus skrjabini miyazakii, assembly GCA_014338405.1. Lineage (NCBI taxonomy): Eukaryota > Metazoa > Platyhelminthes > Trematoda > Plagiorchiida > Troglotrematidae > Paragonimus > Paragonimus skrjabini miyazakii. Next base: position 67,287 of record JTDE01000150.1, read on the forward strand.
TAAGAAAACTTGGTCTGGACAATATTTACATTTTAAAAGTTTTGCCCTAATTTCATACAAACATGGCCTCCTCCGTACTTTGTTCTATAAGGTTCGTGAGATTGTTACACCTGATAAGGTTGAAAGTGAAGAACAACTCCTTCATGATACACTGGTTGACAACGGTTACCCACTTCGGTTAATCGAGAAATACACTGAGTCAGCGAGACATAATCCCACTATACTAACTGCCCCACTAAAAAATGTCTACCTTCGTTTACCATTTAAAGATGTCAGTTCAGCTTTAATCAGACGAAGACTTACAGCCACAACAAGACGGACCTACAGCGCCGCGAAGGTGGTATTCGTTGATGAAACTAAACAACTGCCGAGCTCAACGAGGAAAGACCCGGTTGCCTTGATCACCCAATCAAATGTAATGTATGGTTTCACCTGTACTTGTGGATGCAAATACGCTGGCTGCACATAGAGGCAACTGGGAACACGCATCAATGAACATATTCTAAAGTGGCTACGTACCACAGGAAATGGCATCGCCCGAGGTGCAATCACGAAACACCTATACGTGACGGGTCATCGAGTTTGTGGCGGTACTGCATTTCATATCATACATCGCCCTAAAACGAAGCAAAGTCTACGATTTGCAGAGGCTTTTATCGTTCGTCGAACTAACCCGGTGCTGTGTGTCCAGAAACAAATGGTTACCAATTTATCCGTCCCTTGGTAATTTTACCCCATTCCCAAAAACTTCCCATTGTTCTGAACGTTTTATTTTACATTTTACCATGTATCTGTCTAACAGTTTTGTTTCTAGTCCAGAGTAAAAGTACTTATCAACATTCCCTCCATCCCTCACTTAACTGCCCATGACCATTTGATCTTGTAACATAACCGTCCTTATCAGCCTCACGTTACGTAATCTGAATGCCCTGTTGTTGAGTCTCGATCATTCTGACCTGGCTTATCACGCCCGCAGTCTTCACCATTGTTGCCATGCCTGCTTGCCATATATTGATCGTACTAATTTCGCTGTGGTAACAGATGAGATGTGAACGAAGTGTCCGTTCACAAGACATCTTACGCTATACTGTTGGCCTTTTTCAAGTTTATATCGGGAAACCACTATTTCAAATGCCAGTTGGTCACCTGCTACACCGAATCCCCTTTGCCGATAGTGCGGCTGACTGGCATTCGGTTAAAAGTGGACCGATAATGACCTGGCGTAGAAAAGTGATGTCATTCATCAAGGGATTGGTCATTGTAGGTCGGGTTCGTTTCCATGGCTGGGGATCTCGTGACTCATAGAGTCAGTGGCTGGAAACTGTAGGAGATATGGTGGCTAATCGAGCTCATTGGGGTGAATGTTGTTATTTGTCAGAGTTGTTTGTGAGGTCATTGCATTTAATGACGGGGGACAGTGAGAGCTACGCCGAAGCTGACTTGTTGATGACGCCTAACCTTCTTTTGTGGCTCAGTTGTTCGTTGTCAAGGTAGGGGCACCTTGGTTTTGAGTGAATTAATATGGACGTAGCAAATTTTATTAGGTGTATTCCCTTCCCATTATGGCTTTTTTTAACTGGCCAGGGTTTACTTTTTTTACTCGTAATTGTATGGTACTCAAGAACCAACAAAAGTCATCGATATTTTTCTACTTACTACGTTTATTATGCTGACGCCATGACCGAACTCTGTCTTTAGCATTTGTGACAATCTTGAAAAGCAGTGAGACATTCAGCTTTTGGTGATTACACTTCAGGCCAACAGACAGTTAATGGGTATGAGAAAAGACAATCTGCCTGGATCCAGGTGAGTTGGATCTTTGGTCTGAAACTCGCGTACTGGTTAACTAAACAATTACTAGTGTGAACAGATATCCTTGTAGACTCGTCAGGGGCTACCCATGTGGGTTAGTAGTTCGAAGGTAGTAGATTGTTCACATTCTTTAATATGTAGAAGCGTAGGCTAAAACTGAGTGGTTCATAGTGAGTTCGTCAAGGAACCGTATGTATTGAACTAGATGATTAAAAATAAACTTTCCCCTTCCACCCTTTCCATGAAAGGTTGCTAACTAATATGAAATATATACATGTATTTTATAAAAGCACTTTGCACTTTCGGAACAAGTAAGCAGTTACTCGTCTAAAATGAGTATAATGCAGTATAACTGATGAGCTGGATAGTATAAACGACTTATTAAGTAGTATTTGATAGAACTGATTTTATGCTTGTAGACTTGAAATTGACCCCAGACGCCTTGTGAAATCTACTACGCCCATACACTTGAATATAACTGAAATTCCGAGCGAAATAATTTTTCACTTGAAAGTAGGACTCTGTGAGGCGAATGGCGAGGAAAATTGGGAATCAACCGGAATTTAATGTAATCGTATACAGAATTACAGTCTATACAGTTTTTGGAATTCCGATGGAATTGTTTTCATAGCCATTGAACGAAGGCGTAGGTTTCAAGTTTGTTAAAAAAATGCATCAGTTCACGTCACTGTCAAAACGTTAGCGACTTTGTGTCAATCAGTTAGTACTGCTGTCTCGGTTCTTGGAAATTTCATACTTTGTCTTATTTGCGTTTGTTCATGAGTGTAATACAATTTGCAGGTTGTGTAAGAAGCAATTAAAATACTTCGAATGCCGGGAGTTTTAAAAGGGTTCTACAGTAAAAGTTAATGTCAGCATCCGAGTAGGTTTAGACAAAGATTGTCAGTTTGTTCGACGCATTTGTGAGTTATTTTCAGTTATAATCCCTATAATTGTACTAGTTTCTCTGATTAACACAACACAACACATTGATTAACACATATTTTTGTGTAATGTCGCTGGTTTTGAGACTGGAACGTAAGACAGAGAAAATGGTTATATGGTCATAGTATTTAGGATGTTTTTGCTTTCATACCATTTTGATGAGAATATAGTTGGCTGAGGCCGTGCAGTTGACATATATTTTTTGCGCACACTGTCAACCTGATTAATTTGTACATTTCACCCTATCACTACAATGTGCCGGTTGGCTGACTGGTCAGGAATTCCAGCGGACGTCAACATACGGGTCACATAGGGTAATATGACAGGACTAGACGAGAAATTGAAGTTTGAAGTCTACTGGGGCTACACTGCGAAGAAACGAATACAGACAAACTTAACAAAGGAACCGTGAGATTAATTTACTGTCTGAATGACCGAACTATGATGATCACGGTCAAACAGGCAAATTCAGTGATTAAAAATTCCAGTTTCAGTTTTATATAGGCAGCATGCGCGCTGTATGCAGAAGCTAGCACATCCCCGATTAAACACCTGCGCGCATGATCCAGACGTTTAAGGTGAGACGGAGCTGAATAACTACAGCGGCATGTAGTGGTGTGATTAGCCAAACGACTTACAGCTGGCTATATGCCGATGCTAACACCAACGGAATAAAAGCTCCCAGGGTTTCGGAGAAATAGTATCTTGGTTGGGTGTTGAACGATAGCTGCTACTAGTGGGTGATTTAACAATGGCTTCAAGTACCTGCGACTAAGAGCTAGTGTGTAGTTAGAAAAGTGAGCCAACACTTACGAAGGTAGTACACGTTTCTGAAACTGGGTAATCCGTGCAATACTTTGAGCTGGCAGTAATTGAGAATGAGGATGTCAAAAGACCTGATGATGAAGATGTAACACAAACGTCACTACTACAAACTGTAACAAACATTTCGCGCATGCTCTAAGATATTGTCTTTGAGGGGGACAATGTGTGGACCTGGACTTGATCAGGAACATATGACTGCCATGAAAAGGACAGTGAACATTTAATTAACTCTGTTGATGTTTTTAACTTTGAACAAGGATCTATATCCGAGCTTCTAGGATCAATCTCCAAGTTCCTACAGTGTGTTCTAAAAATAAACGGGATGGGTGGTAGACGTCTTTCACAGAAAGTCATGCCCTAATATTACTGTGGAAATATCGATCCATAGCTTGGTTGCAGGGAGACGTGGCCTGCATTTTTGCTGTTTTCGTTCCAGCGCAAACCGTTCTGAATAGTTAAAACACTATGTAAAACCTTGACCAATGAAGAGAACCATCTGCTGCAAAACGTGCGATTGAATTTAGAGTAAGTAGGAGCTAAAACCCCAAATTCTATTGTCAGTTGTTTGCAACGTATCCCTCCTGAAGTAAGGTTACAGGTGGGGTTAACATGATGTTATCTGCACTGAATCCAGGTATTCTTTACTCGGGGTGGCATGTTGAGAAGCAGTTACAAGAATCAATACAGCTGAACTTAGCAACAGAATCCGTTGAGCAAAACATTTGCTCAAGACAATCTTTTTTTTGTACTCACGGAAGCAAATTATCATTTTTGAAGATGGCCTGCTAATCCTTATCAGGCCTGCTAGTATATACATTTAGCTAATAAAAAATGTCTTGATGCTTTCTACAGACATTGTTGACCAAAAATTAGTAACGTTACTGGGTGTCGCGAAAATGAAATGTCATAACCCCTACCTTTTGTAGGCCTCCGCACTAAACTGTCACCCTCGGATTAGATCTATGATGACTTTTGGTCAGCGTACTGGATTCATGCGAAGCAGAACTCCACGGGACTATTAAACAGTCTTGCATTTAGGAAGGGTGTCTCCTGAAAACGAATGCTGCCTAGTTGATCTTCACCCAAACCACTGGTGTAATGAGAAAACCAAGCGTGTCATGAGATGCTGAAAGTAACGTTTGTAAATAAGACTACCGGCTCTCTGCGAAACCTACTATGTCCGTGTTTGGTATTAACGTGAGTACAGTCAAAATTGTGCTAAAAATAGCCATCGAATGCTTGAGTCACCTGATCTGTAATAGTGGTTGTTGGGTGTTTGTTGCGTTAATTTAGAAATTATGTGCGGTTATCAGGACAGGTAAGAGAGAATTACTGCTTTACACGGTGTCAGCTTCACAGCAACTCCCCAAAAATAATTCACCACAATAGTGTTATTACTATGCAGCGTTTTCATTATAACACCAGTATGTATACACAATGTATATATGTGTATATAGTATATGCATATACATTTCGTACAATCGTCTTCACATGTAGGAGAATTTCATTCAAACCGTATGGGGGATGGTTCAAGAAAATATTCTAGTAACCTTAAGAAAAATGCACCAGTACATGACTAAATTCTACCTGTTTGTATAAATTTTTCTCAAAAGCTCTTGAAATCGAAGTCTGTGTGCTCCAGCTAGCCAGCCTTCAAGGACTTACCAGCTCAGACAGTGAAGCTCTTAAAGTTCTGGCTTACTTCTACAGCACCGTGTTCACTAACGGCGTGCCGGACTGCTCCGTGGCAAAAAGTGTCAACACTTCTGGAGAAATCGTCCACAGTAGATACCACTGCGGACGCTATGCTGATAAAACTTAGGGGAATTAACCTCACATCCTCCTGACCAGACTGTATATCTAATTTGATCCTTGCTCTTGGAATTGCACAGTTAGTTGTCACGCTAAACATCCTGTTTACATGGTCAACTGCTGTAGGGAAGAAGTCCAAATGCTAGAAATCGGCGAATATCACTTCCATCTTCGAATGTGAGCAGCACAATCAGTCCTGCTACTATCACCCGATTGGCTCCTGTTCTGGGTGTCCAAGGTTCTTGAAGCGTTAGTCTACGATTCACTATCTGGACATCTATTAACATACGCTTTCTTCTGCAACCAGCAACACGGATTCCTACACAGCCGCTCATCTACTAGGAATGTGCTGTTAATTCTAGATCAATGGACCACCGCTATCAACGGAGGATAAGGGATTAGTGCTATTTACCTTGACTTCGCCAAGGCCTTCGATCGAGTGAACCAACAATCTTCACCGTTGTGGTGTCAAGGCAACCTTCTCTGCCGGTTGAAATCTTATCTATCAAACCGTTCCTATCCCAAGCGAGTGGGTTCCTCTGTAGACTCTGCCAGACTCAGCCCTAGCGAAGTCCCTCAAGGCTCCATCATGATGCCACTACTATTCTCTATCTTCATCAACGATCTATCATCTGACGTACTGTTTGCCGATGATACTAAGATCTGGCGTATTGTGCGCATTATCTCCAACGCAAGCACCCTACAGGCAGATATTAATACCCTTTACAAGTGGTCTAAATCAAACTCCATCGAGTTCAGTACTAGCAAGTACAAAGCTATGCGTATCAGATATAAATACGGCGGAGTACCGTTCCAAGTCGCAGACAGAAAAAAAGATTTTGGTAAAGTTGTCAGACAACCTCTTGAGTTTTACAATACGAAAGCGGGTACTAAGAAAGCTAATAGCGCTAATAGCGTATCTGAAGCGTATGTTTGAAAAACTCGGGCGATCATGTTTCATTAGCTCGTACAACAGTTTTGTTCGTCCTCACTTCAAGCAAGGGTCCTTTGTTTGGTCTCTTGACCATTAGAAGGACAAACTTAACTTGGAAACTGTTTAAAGGTGTGCGACGATAGCAGTTCGTGAATTGAGTGCAAAACGCTATATCGAGCGGCCTCACGAATTAAATATCTCATTCCTAAAATACCGCAGACAGAAAGGTGACCTAATATAGGCGCTCATGATTTTGAGGGCCCCTAACCATCCATAGGTAGCCTGAAGCTCGTTGATGGCAACCTACTAACCGGTGCTCATGAGAGGACGAAACATCTGGCGTTGCACTTCGCAAATGTCCCCCAAAAAGATAGTCAGGAAAACTCTACCCTAGACCTACCTTCTGTGCCGATCGCAGAAATGACTCACGAAGAAATCATACCTCACGCGATAAAGAACATACTGCGGCATTTGAACACTCATAAAGCCCCGGGTCCAGATGGCGTTCATGCGGCTATCATCAGTCCGCTAACCAGTGGATTAGCCGTTTCAGTAAACAACCTGCTTAACCAATCTATCAACGAAAGTAGAGTTATCCAGGATTAGCGGGAAGCTAATGTCATAGCTCTGCACAAGGGTGGAAGCAATAAGGCAGCTGGTAACTATCGACCAGTGAGTTTCACTTGCATTCTTCTGAAAGTGTGCAAAACTGCTATTAAAGACAAAATTGCCAAGCATCTTACCAAGAACAAGCTGTTGGATGCGAACCAACATGGATTCTTTAAGAAAAGGTCTTGTCTCTTCAACCTGTTATGTTTTCCGGATAAAACATCACAACGTTTGGATAGAAGCATACCTGTGGAAGTATGTTATCTGGACTTCAGTAAGGCATTTGACTCGATTAATTATCAATTACTACTGCTGAAACTGGAGCATGATTCGATATGATATGATTCGATGGATAGCGGACTTGCTCTGTAACAGGGTGTTCAAAGTCACTGTTGGTGAATCCAATTCACAAGTATATTCTGTATTCAACGGATCACCACAGGGGTCAGTACTGGGACCCCTACTGTTTCAAGTTTACGTAGATGACCTGACTATAGCCCTATCATCTGCGCATTATATGTTTGCTGATGATTTGAGAATTGTCGGAAATCCAAATCGGAATCTTGTCCAATCTGACTTAGTATCCGACTGGTCAGCAGAATGGGATTCACCCCTCAACCCAGAAAAATGCCTGCATCTAGTTAAATATGGTAACAGATTCACCGAAAGACAGCATCCTCTTTCATGTATGCCGAGCACGCTGAAGCAAGTAACTGAAGCTAGAGACCTTGAGATTCTAATCCAGCGTGACTTTAAACCCACGGCGCAGTGCGCTTTAGCGGCGAAGAAAGCAAGAGGCTCGCTTTTTCACCTCATGAGAACCCTCTCTTCCAGACAACCGAAGGTACTGATTCCGTTGCACAAAACGTTTTTTAGGCCTCCTTTGGAGTATTGTATCCAGGTCTGGAGTCCAAGCCTACAATAATACCTTGAAAGTGTTCCAAGGTTAGCTATTGGGTTGATACGGAGCATGGAGCTCTTAGATTATATTAGCAGGTTAAAAATTTTAACTTATTTTCCTCTGAACGAGAAAGGTTTCGTGGAGACTTGATAGAAGCTTTCAAGTTCCTAGCAGGTCTTACTGATGTAGGAGCTAGTACTTTTTTTGTCATCATCATAATCGTAGACAGCAATACATCAGTGGTTCACACTGATGCTTAAGTGCCACACAACCGCGAAGAAGAAAAAAACAAACCCTGTATAGGAAGAGAGAAGAAAAAAGGGGGAGGGGACTTAACCACTAAAAAATAGCTACGTCTACATTCAAACAAACAACATGAAGGCACCTACAACTTACAAACAAACAACCGAGCTGTAAGTGAAAGTAAGACCGACGAGGATGCCCCAACTGAGAGGGCATCATATTTTGATCCTTAAACCGAGACAAAACAAGTGTGTCCGCGCTTCATTCTTCTCTCACAGAATGGCGAATGCGTGAAACAAGCTTCCTCCTTATACTCTCAAAGTTTCAACGGTCGAAGTATCCAAGTGTAGGCTTGACAAGTTCTGAAATCGGATGCTTCATGACCCAAGTTAGACTTGGTGTGTGTTGTAACTCTGTATATATGACGTACACAACTATGTTTTATGTAGCTTTATCTAGAAGTAGACAGATGTTTGTATGTATTAGATCGTCCCATTTGATAACCTCTTAATCGCTTGACCCAAAATAGGGAAGAAGAATATATGCGGCAACAGAGTTTATTGGGAGGACGAGACGAGTCAGAATTATGCTATAGAGGTTCTAAATTTATAGGACAAAATAAGTACCATACACGTCCAACAAGATGCATAGCAAATCAATCGGGACGATCATATCTGGCAGTCAAGGTGTTAGAACAAATCACGTTATCGGAAAGTGAACGCGAGAAAACAGTTCAGATAACGTACAGACGTTTGATCGCGCAACTGCAATCCGATTAACTGAGTGAGCTAAATCATGTCCACTCAATCGAGGCCGGATCGATTAATCAATATGACGTGATTTGCATTTGCTGCTTTGTTAGGAGCTGCGTCTCCTAACAGTATGTAGCTGTTAATGTGAAATTCTAATGAATATATACTAAATTTTTTCAAGTGTATAATAAGGTTAAGATCTTCCGTACTATTTGGTAAAACACATGTACTGTAGTGCATTGATCGAAAAGAGGGTCTGTAACTTAGCCATAATTCTTGCGGATACTCAAGAGGTAGATTGTCAGGATTATCACTCTCGGTCATAACCAGCCACAGCCCTACACTATATACTCGTATCTTTACTGTGGAATCCGAAATCCTCTTGTCTTTACCTTAGCAGCACTGCAGTTTTAGTTTTAAATTAGATACTACCATCCATAGAAAACTTTCATTATCTTTATTTCCTTATTTATTTGTTTCTTCAGTTCTTTCTCATTTTTTTGACAGCTCACAACGGTCCCTTGATATGACTGATTGGTAGAAGCAGACCATAGGACAATATAGCTTCGACACAAATGTCACTATCCCTGGTACCCAACTATATTTTATAAATGGTTCCGGCCTATTTAAAAAACAACAAGGGCCGTAACTAACAGGTTACAAGAAGAGACCTTGAGCTGGGATAGAGAGGTAATGACGTCAAAACTATTTGGATGAAATTATTATTTTTCCAGCAGAAAATAAAAAATACATAGTACGACGAGCACACGCCTCCATTCCGAAGACTACAAAATTGGGCCTACCGGGTGAGGCAGTGGGAGATGGGGGCTGTGAGATTCTTCCTCCTCCTCCTTATCGCTCAGAAATTTACGTCAGACTATCTCAGTAGTAGTGTGATCATGTGTCGTCATCGAGTAATCGGGGGTTTCAAATGGATTGCGCTATCCCTAAACATATCCTTCTTTCCGAATTTATCTCATTTTGTCCACAACGGCAATAAGCTGTCATGCGAGCACGCAGTCTGCAAACCCTGTTTTCAATGTGCACAATTAGATTGTGAACGAACAGTCGCAGTTACATATATAGCTGAGGTACCAAATGCACATTATCGGTTGTTTCAAAGTGAGTGTTTAGGAATGTGTACGTATTCATGATAATCTCAGTGCGGTTGTCTCCATTTTATTAGCGAACATGCACGCAAGTTGTTTTCTGGTCCTCTCATTCTTTCTCCTTTTATTTATGTGCAAGCCTGACAAGGGATCCTCACAATCGAAGTGCGGGAAGCGGTTGCCTACCAGCGCAAGAAACTGGACTACTAGCTGGTAACAGCCTAGGCTGCTAGCCGCCACGTCCTGTAAAATGAACTGAACTGAACTGAAATGCAGATCCCTGCTCACTTCTGCGGATAACAGCTCACGCAGACGGCATTCCTTGGAACAGTGTGGTGGTGTTAATATAATATATATATATATAGCTCCTAAACCTTAAAATACTCTTATACATCCCATGTCTACACACAAAGACTGTATGATTGCTGTTGATAGCTGTGAAATATTAATATTAAAATTAATTATTAATTATTAAAATAAATTTATTTTCCTACTAAAACAACCGTCCACAACGGCGTTGGCTATAGCTACATGGTTGTAGTCTGTGAGCGAAGTAAGTTGCATAAAGCGCATGCGACCGCTTATATTGGTGCAGATTTAAAATGATGTATATCAACCACAACGGTTAAATGAGCCTTTCACACCGGCCAAGTCCTACTATATATCTCGCTACCTCCAGATATAATTATATTATTATTATTATTATTATTATTATTATTATTATTATTATTATTATTATTATTATTATTATTATATTATAATTATAATTATGTCTTGCAGCGACGCACTTTTTCAAAACCATCAGGAGAGTTTTTACTCATCCTGCGTACCTTCTGCATTATTAAACGGCCATTTGAAGCTTGTTTCAGAGACAGTTCCTGCTTATTAATAAGCAGGAATTTATTTTAATCGTCCCGATCACTACAGGTGTGTACTTGTGATACTTTGTGCAGCTTAACGCGCTCAGACCAGGACCATGTAACTATAGCGATCAACGTAATTGGAAAGTACCGAATATCAAATTTTACTCACCCACAATTACATATCTGGCATATACATAGTTTGACTGGGCTTCCAACCATCGTTATAACTGTTGCATTTACTTAAAATGTAGGTTACTTTCACTATGGTGTAAACAACAGTTTAGCATAAATAAACAAATTTGCGTTTCTATTTTTCGTAAGTTGCAGTGGCTAACATTCAAGTAATACTTTGAAAAACCAAGTCGAATGATTCCAGACAATTGACCTTTCACGTAAATCTAAAGGACGCCCGTCAATCTCGCGCGCGGGTTACTCGAATTTTGACTTTCTAATGAAACTGAAACGCTGAATCCTATCCACAGGGCGTAAATGCTCTCTTGGGTAAACCGTTAACATGTGAGTTTTGATACGTTCTGAATGTTAATTGACGGAGTATATCATAAAACATGCAATGTGCTGATTTTGCTGTCGGGAAACCGTTTGTTTCAATGTGCTAAACATTTTCATCGGGGACACTAAGGAATTGCGATATTGCGAAGGAAAAATGCGTTGGCGAGATAGCTGAAATGGAGACTGTTAATTTGAAAAGTTTTAGCAACAAAAGAATGAAGAACGTGAACAATATAAGTTTTAAAATATTTTTCTGTGAATTGTGCATTCAGTAATCCATTAAACTGTTCATGACAGCTGACTCACATGTGGCGTTGTATAACCAACACCATGTGGAACTGGGTACACCAGGTGTTTAGCGACACCATGGGCAAGTAAATGCGACTGCGATAGGTGATTTTCGGGCAAAATGTGAGCTTTATTATGTGTGGTATGATTGCCATAATTACTGCTCACTGTATTCAGGCATAAGCTGGTTTGGCAATACGGTAGCCAGGAATTGGGTGAACTCATGAAGTATTATGCACCACCTAGCATGTTGAACCTCACAAGCCTATAATTAAACGCACTGGCCTCTATGCTCGACAGCCAGCTTACCTGCACCCTATAGTCACAACGAAAATAAAATGGAAGTGTTGGAATTCATTTATTAAAAATACATCATTATGTGCATTATTCAAAGTGGTTTTCTGCAGTCTTGTTCTTTCCCGTTCTGCTTCAGTAGGTAACTTCAAAGGCGTGGCATAGCTTACCAGAACCAATGACGTCCGTGACATCACTTGGTATTACTTTCACTTGGACTCGTTTGCGCAGATGTAAAACACGGAACTCATTGTCCGACGTCACTGGGTCATCAGTAGTTACGGGCGGTGGACGGGGTCTCTTTTTCGATTTAAACGTCGGAGACAATAAAACGTTTCAGGTGGATGTAATTAAAACCGCATAGTTCATGAACTAACAACGTACCTGGTGAGGGGGATTGCAGCTGTCCATTGCAGAAAGATCAATGCAATATATCAGTATTGTTCTTACATTCTGAGAGAAACATTAGTCAGTCGCTGTCGCATCGATAATCATTCATGTTAACAGGATCACCACAATATCCACAGGGCACCCCCATGTTAACATTTTTCTCCCATCTTGGCTGCTTCGTACTGTACGATGGAACAAGAGTGAAGTCAGTCTGTGGTAAGGCCGTCTTAGCTTTTGCGATGAACTGATGCATGAAAACTATAATAGCCTTGAGAATACGACTGCCAGTCCTGGGATTAACATCCTGCAGCTTCGCCAACCCCAGATGCAGCATTTCATAATCCGGTTGAAATGGATTGGTAACAGCGACAGTTACCTCTCGGCGAAACATGCTGCATTTAGGCAAATTGTATTCCGTAAGCCACTGTCGATGGATTGGGAAGCGGCCAAGAAAAAATGCGGTTTTCTTTAACAACGACTCGGTGTGGATAGAAATCCTTTTTAAAGACTGACAACATGTGAATGCATGGTAACCACATGGACCGGTGGAAGTTGCAATCAGACGTGCCACCACTGATGTCCACAGTGTACTGTGCACCCTCATGGCTCACCCGAAACTAAAAATTGATTTTACATAAGGTTCGGTTACCTTGAACTCGTCTTATAGTTCACAATGAAGTAAGGGAGCACGATTCCCGGGATACTTCAAAACCAATTGACTGGTGAGCGTCGTCAGCCGGGACAGTATATTTTTCACGTACACGTTGACGCTAAGCACCTCACGGCGGTCACAACCATAGGTGCACTGCATCTCAAACTTCCGAATTAGCCACTCGCTATGGGACCAAGTTTTACTGATGGTCGTGGCTAAGTGGTCCCGTGGATGAGTGCGCCTCTTAATTCGACCATTGGCATTCTCTAGACGGTTGTTTGTTCGGTTTCCAAAGTGAACAACTTCTGATTGTGCATGGATGACCCACTTAGGCATTATATTAAGCCAATTGCACATTAGGTAGTTCAAAACTTCCTGTCCGTGAGTCTGATTAACGCAATATCTTGGTTGAATCAGAAACGTAAATGAACTAAATTTGTCACTCACTCTTCTAAGTTATCCACAGTTGCCATGCGATGAAACAAATAGCGACTTCTAAATGAGTTGGTCTAAATGGAGATTACTGGATTAACGACACCAAGTTACGTGTTTCCTCGCAGCATCGCCGTTTTTCTCTTGGTGATCGAGAATTTGGGGTAGGTATTTTGCAAAATCAATGTACACAAGCAAACTCACTTATTGTCGGAGGTTTTGAGCGATGACGGATGTTGCAAATATCCATTGTCGTTAGATACCCGCCATAGACATCCGCAGCATACTGCTTTAACTCCGCAGTTGGAGTATTGTACTTGAACAAATGCCAAGAGTCGCTCACTTCACTTGCACTCAGCCGGCGATTTGTTGGGTGTGCCTCATACAGCAAGGCAGTTAGGTCATGGTTGTGGTCTAAAGTAAAAGAGCTAACCACCAACACCGTTTTCCTCCTAGCCACGTTAAAGCGTGATTGACAGCATGTATCACGAGAACTGAGCAATTGAAAGTAAGTGAACTCAACTCACTAAACACGTCGTAAACCGCGGCTTTCGCTCCTACGTTGCTTGTACTTGGTACATCTGTACGCCATCTACCACGCAACCTCAGTGGTACTCACACTCACAGTAACATACTTCAAACGTGCATTGCTTGATTTATTACTTGAACCAAGCACGTACAAAACACTGTATTCCTTCATATATTTCAGCAAACAACTTCGGAATTCTTGGAAACTAGAAAATTCCCGAGCTTGGAATAAACCTTTGAACCCCTGAAGATAATCCATTACCTAAAATAAATTTATAAACAACTATTCATTTATCAACATAGAACGATTAACTATTGATCGAACATAAACAAATAGTTAGCATGAAAACGC
>JTDE01000150.1:85626-96619 GCA_014338405.1 Paragonimus skrjabini miyazakii
GTACTTTATTTTCGCATACAATACTAAGTGCATTTTCAGTTCTCACAGTATATCACGTTTGCAGCTAAAAGGTCAGCCTATAGGACCGAACACTGATTTGTTCGTCGAAATAAACATCGCGTTTTCTTGGATAACCAGACTGGCATATTCAGAATAAAATGTTTTTTTAATTTCAGGACATGGAATTACATCATATTTGGACATTCATTTACCTTCTCAACGCAGTTCCTAAATTTTGTTAAATTGTTAATTAATTGTCAACTCATCAAAAAGGTACGCATTGTTGGCTTACGCAATTGGCATATTAAAACAAAAACCGTCACCGCGACCATTTTGTACCATTTTCCCCGCTGCAACTTGTCCGAATACTATAATAACTCGGATAACTTTAAACCGCCAATATCTCAAGGAATTCACAAGCACTTTCTATCTACGGATACTTTTCAGCACCGAAATATTACCAGATATTAACGGAACCCTCTTAACTTCGCTATTTTACGATATATTTCACTCCTTAGGGATAATTTTCAGCAACAGAAACTGAGTCGAAGGTTTTAAAATAAACGCAATGAATTCTTATCCCTGTTATTTGCTTTCACAGATGACCATATCCCCAACAGAAGATGAATGCTCGATGAGAACATCCCTGATATCAAGAACGCGCCTTTTTGTTTTGATCCGATAGTTGTTGTACACAATTGTCTTCGTGATTCATGCCGCAATACGGGTGCTCATCGTCGCTTGCATTGCTCTGACATCCTGTGGGTTGAGTACGCTGCATTCAGTGTGCGAATTCTCCTTGCATTTCGGTTACTTATTATTGTGCTTTGTCCGTTGCAGCTATTGAGTGTGTTCGCTGGAGACAGTCAATGTTCGCTTGCAAACATATTAACTTTGGCTTTGCGGGCAGTATGTCGAACACTGATGACCTCAGCCCTACAAACTTGAAGAGCACGGGGACAAGCAATGGCCGCGGAGTATCGTGTAGAGTTCCGGCCATCACTCAGACAACCACCTGTCTTCCACCCCAACGCTGATTTCGAAAGCTGGGAGTTCGCTGTTGCCATCTATTTGGCTAGCGTACCTGAAAGAAGCGCATGGGCATACAGTCTAAGTTTCTTGAGCGGAGAAGTAGCGAGACTGCTCCGCACAACGGGAATCCGCCCCACAGCCCCAGCGCCAGTCTTTTGGGAAGCGCTGCGCCAGTAGTTAAAAAAACTGAAACTACTGGCAGTCTACCGATAGCGGTTTTCAGTCTCCGCCAGAGACCGCGGGAATCGGTCAACAGCTTCCTGAGAGACCTCCGGGAGCTCGCTTCGATGGCGTTCAAACAGCTGACCCCCGTCGAGTGCGAGCGTAATATCGGCGAACAGTTTTGTATGGGTCTCCGAAACCGGGGCCCGCACAACAAATTCATTCTCAAACCAGCAGAAAGTTTGTCGGTTGCTCTAATGAAGGCGAAGAGTTGTGAGATCCTAGAACAGTTAGATGAGAAGCGGGCTGTGGGGGAGTCAATTTGCCTAGCCTTCAGTCAACATTCTCGCAATCCAAAGCCAATCCCTGCCCAAACCGACCAGCTGTCCCGACGTGTGAGGAGTGTTGGTATTGCCAGCGGTTCGGCAGACGCGCACAACACCGTTGTCATAACCTACCGATCCGTCCCGGAAGGGTAAGTGTGTGATTGTTTCATATCAAGCGTTATCTTCTGTTATCTCACCAGAAGTTGTTAACAGGGAACCCTTATCTATTAGGGGTAGCAGTAATAAGGAAACGGTTTTGTTTTTGGTCGATACTGGAGACTATTACTCCTTGATACGTGCGCAACTGGCAGACAGGCTAACGAAGCACCGGACAGCTCCAGTAAAACTGGTGCACTTGCTTGCCGCGAACGGTACTGAAATGCGGGTCGCATCATCTTTTTCCGCTAGGGTGCAGCTTGGGTCCTATAGCGGAGAGCACCAGTTCCCCGCATGCCCTAATTTATAGTGGGAAGCCATTCCAGGAGTAGAATTCCTAGACCGTTTTGGAGGCGTACTGATTTTAAGGGACAATCAGATGACTATAGGGTTTTGCGTAGTGGGCCTAGAACAAGGTCGACCGGCTAAAGTTGATTCTGACGTTGATTCGAAGACAGTTTTTGAAATTCAAGTAATCAACCCCCTCCGCTCAGATAAAGCATTGCCAGCGGCGTCAGCGCAACTGGTTTACACGTTGTCAAAGTTTGGGGATGTTTTTACGATGGGCGATGACGCACCTGGCCGTACCAGCGTAGTCCAGCATGAAATTAACGCGTCAAACCACCGGCCAATAAACAGGCACCACGGAAACTCCTCGTGCATTACGAACAGCATCCAGATATAATGATCACAGAACTGCTCAAAAAGCACATTATCCGCCCGTCTGTATCACCGTGGTCATCATCAATCGTTCTCGTGAAGAAAAAAAGTTACCCTGAGGCTGTGTGTTGAATACTGCAAATTGAATGAGCATACGGTTAGGGGCTCGTTTTTCATGCCACGCATCGACGCTACTCTAGATGCTCTCCACAGCGCCCAGCCGTTTTTGGCATTGGATTTAGCCTCGGGCTACTGGCAAGTGGA
Source organism: Paragonimus skrjabini miyazakii (assembly GCA_014338405.1). NCBI lineage: Eukaryota > Metazoa > Platyhelminthes > Trematoda > Plagiorchiida > Troglotrematidae > Paragonimus > Paragonimus skrjabini miyazakii. The sequence continues at coordinate 88,227 of JTDE01000150.1, forward strand.
AGTAAAGTCTTCAGACCGAGAAAAGACAGCGTTTGTATTACCGTCAGGCATCTACGAGTTCGAAACAATGCACTCTGGTCTGGCAAATGCCCCGGCAACTTTTCAGCGCCTGATGCAAAAGACATGACAAGAGCTAGTAACTAACCAGCGCCTGATCTACCCCGACGATATTGTAGTGTATGGTCGAACCGTGACCGAGCACAATGATAATCTCCGCGGTCTACTGGAAAGGCAGTAGTCGACTGGCCTGAAATTGAAAAGATCGAAGTGCCATTTTCTACTATGCGAAGTCACTTTCTCATGCCACGTTATAGCCGCTGATGGCATTAAAACTGACCCGGCCGAAGGTGAACAAATTAAAAGTTGGCCACGACCCCAAACGATGGAAAACGTTTGCAGCTTACTTGGGCTCGCGTCGTATTATAGGAAGTTCATACAGAGATTTGCGGAAATCGCAAAACCCTTACATCGCTCAACCGGAAAAGGTCGCTCATTCACATGGTCTGACGAATGTGGTACGTTGTTCGAGACACTGAAAGAGAAGCCGATATCACCATCATTATCGGCCTTTCCGGACGTTTCCGATAAAGCGGGAAGAAGTTGTGCTAGATACCGATGTTAGCAACGTATCTATTGAAGCGGCGCCATCCCAAGAAACACCAGAGAAGGTCGTAATTGCTTACGTCAGCCGTTGTCTGGACAAATGCGAAAGAACTTATAGCACCACTCGTTGAGAGCTACTAGCTTTGATTCCTTTCATCAAAATATCAACTTTACGATGGAGCGCAAATCAGTGGACCACAAATCGAGCTATCTAGGCTGCAGAGTACGCAGAAGAGACAACGGTAACCTGGACAGAAGCGTGCACAGAAAGGACACCCATTCTACTCGGTAACTTTCCTAAATTCAGATTCCCAAGAAGGCAGTCGCATCCAATTATTTTTGCAAAGCCTTATTATTGACTAGTTCTGATAATGAGCAACCGAAAGAATACAAGATTGTCGAATCGACACTGAAAGCTGATGGTTAATGTGAAAACTTTTACGTCCAATTCGGGAGCTACCATGCAACAAGATCACCAAGGCCAGGAATTGGCTGTCGGTTGTCACTATTCCGTACAGAAGGAATACATCGGAGGACCTTAGACGAGTCCAATAAAAATGCGGCGTTTAAGGCCACCAATACGTTGAAAAATACGTTGGTCCACTCAAAGGACGGACGGACAGTTGTTGAGCAATCATACTGTGATAACGGAATGGAATGCAAGGATTGTCAAGCTTCATACACTAAACAGACCGCTGGCAGGTGGTAATACGCACCAAAGAACACGTAAGCTGTAGTAAGAAACCTCCTACCAACCCTCAGCAACTCTGGAAATAAGAACACGATTCAGTCATTGCAGCACACGCAATCCTCAGCCAACATCAACTTGACTTCGATCGTGCTTAAAAGTGATTTCCGTAACCACAGAGAACGCTTACTGGCAGAAGCTTTGCTGATCGCTAAACACCACAAGCGGTGAATTGATTTGATGGCTTGGAATAATCAGTTGTTTGGCATGATTTACTGGGCGAACAACAGTAACACCATGTATGAGAGGTTTGTGACATTCCTGTCACCCACCCCCATCCCAGACACTCTACACGCATGCAGACTAAATGCATACATACATGGTTGGCGGCGTCCGAAACGGATTAGCCTGTTACAATTACCGAAGCCAAAGAAAGCATGTGCTTCAACCCTTCACCCCAAGCGACTTGCGCTGTACCATCTGCAGTTCCACTCACAAGCCACGTATCCGGTGTAAACTCAAAGGAATAAGGCCATAGGGTGTGTGAGTGAAGCCTTTGTTTCCAGCCGACCAATACCGGTTAATCAGTTAATTGGCTAGCAGGAAGCAAAACCCTTATCTCTCGGAAAATAAGCAGAGAGACTGCAGTGACAAGGTTTAAACTGACAAGAAAGATACATGAAATGTAATACAAGAGGCATTTCAGTATACGAGTGCATGTTAGTGCATTCTAGAAACGATACATTTGAGAAACACAGTTCACAGTTGAACTGCAAAAAGTTGCTGAACCATTCATCATCCAATACACCAAAAAGGCTGAAGAAAAACATGGGTGGAAGACCGCAGATACCCAAGTTTCTAAAAAGAAGAGCGGATTAGTTGCCCAACGACTATGGTCTTGGTTGCCGCAATCATTAACAAAAATAGGGTGGATATACTGATATGACTTACCTGAGCCTAAGGTATTCGTCGTATCTTCGCCGACGGTGCATTATGAATAAGCTGGTGACCTGCTAATCCCAAACGGCCGGCGCATCCGCGGCCGCACACATCGCAACGCCATATAGTCATATCACCACAACCTACGGCACCGATGGTTCCCTTGCGTACTGCGCGGCTCCGTTCCCGGCCGCGCAATAACTGCCCGTTGAACTTGCGGACGCTTGTCCGAATCGTGTTCCTCCAGGCAGTCTGGTTCAACGCTTTCCTCCCAACATCTACAATCAATTTTACAACGTGAAAGAATTACCTGCACAGCATCCTGATATCTCCGCTTTTGGCCAACAGGATTTCGCTTACCTGCTCTCGGTTGTTCATAGAACACCTGCTTCGAGACACGGTATTCGCCCATCCGACGGACGTGACCCAGTCAACGAAGCTGGTTCAACATCAACAGGGCTTCCATTCCGTCCATGTCCGCTCGCCGCAGTACCTCAGTGTCCGGAATCATGTCTGACCACCGAATATCCAACACTGAAAATGAAAGCGGTTCAGATGGCGCACGTTCCGCTGATACAATGTCCATGTTTCAATGCCGTATAGCAATATAGACAGCAGCATTGAGCCGTGAACAAAGAGCTTAGTGCTCAGCTTCAGGCCGTGGTTCTTCCAAACACCTCTCAAGATGACTGAAAACAGTACTAGCCTTTGCCACACGAGTTCTCAGCCCGCGGTCCACGGACAGGTCGGTGTACAGATTGCTAACCAGGTTGCATTAGTCTGTGCAGCTGCTGATAACATCTTCATTAACACGGATTTGGGGTGAAGGTGCACAGATAACACCTCAGCCCGGAGAAGGCTGAAAAAAATAAAATGTCTCACCTGTGTTGATATCCAGTCTGAACTTAAATGTCACGGTCGCGAAAGCCGTGACCAGTCGCTGTAGTCCGTTCTCGTTGTGTGCGAACGGCCCGCTGCCATATGTGAACAGGAGCATGCAAATCGTTGAGGTGTGTAACCGGGTTGTGGCGTCGAAACGTTGAATATTCAGTAGGTGCCCATCCGTCCTGCACCAGGCATCAACGCCGTCCTTATCGGAGTCCTAGAAAGCAACTGTTATCATGGCAGTCAAATATAAACTAACTAGGGATGGGGCCGGGACACAACCCTGTTCCATGCATACAATCATGCATACACATAAGCAAGCATCAACTTTCTATACTTATTCACATCTGGGATCGTCACGTGCTGACCTCAACTGAACTGTGAACCTATGCATCCTGTCGGTTACCTGTCCACCTGCCTCAGTGAAAACACAAATTCCAGTTGATGACTGCCTCACTTGAAGCTTGTGCATTGTAATTATTCTCATTTAAATCGCTTGATAAAGTCTCTCCGAGGTGGTCGAGAAGTTGCGAACCCATAACCCTTTTGGTTTTTAACTCGTTGTTGATGAACCAAGAAGTTACTTAATGTAACGATTCCGTCTGATCGTTGAGTCACGCGTAGCCCAAAAACGGATCCCCAAAATGAGAACAAGATTGGATCCAACAATTTCTACGGTACTATTAAAGAAATGCATCAATAATTACAAAAGGCAAACCTCAATCGTTCGCGACGATAGTCTCGTCCAGCAAAATCAATAGTTTCCCAACGGGACCAACAAGGTCAAAGGTGAACCGTCACGCCAGCGGACCAGGACAAGAATGGCCACTCGCGCCAAGGACATTTAATGACACGTTAGTTCAATAAAACAAAACGGGGTGGGTGAGGTAGTGGGAACAAGTGTCAAGTTAGTGGGGGAAAATAGGGAATGCAAACGGTGGGGACGAATTTTCTTAGTTCGTGGATAAAAAAATTTACACTTAATAAGATGGAAGACATGGATGTACTTGAATCTTTACTCAACCATAATTTCGTGACGTTCGCTGTTATGAGCGCACTGTGAATCGCCAGACACTGCTTCACCGTTAACCGAGTGGCACTCGAACATACTCACCTCCGCCCACGGATAACTATAATTGTCTGGCCATTGCTTAATCGTATCACGATCAAACTGTGCTGCACTGGGATAACCAGTGTTCCAGATTTCTGGGTCGTCAGCCCAGGAAAGAGCACTGCTGTATTAGCTACCCACGTTGAGTGTGTGGTTATGTTCAGGGATTTAACGGACAGCTGGTGGCTACGCTTCCTCCCTTCGCTAATTCCCTTTCTGTTACTTGTTCTTCTTTTCTACATTCGACTCGAGTACCAGTCGCTTTCTGATAAACACTGGTTGCCACTTGTCATTAAGACTCAATGCCGTTCACTCATCAGAACTTGTTGCTGTTTAGTTAATTCATCCTCACTTCCTACTATCGGATGTTTGTTTATCTGGAACTTTAGTTTCACCAGCGATTTATCGCCTCTCTACCACGTGACTCGCTGTATTTGGTTGTGTTTAGATGGATACTTGGTCCCGGACTTCGTCAGTTTGGTAGACTCAGAATGGGGACCTTTTGATTTTTCCTCCGTTTCAGTGATTCGTATGCTTTTTGTACTTTGAGACCTTTTTAATAACGACCTCGCCTGTACGATAGTCTATTTAGGTGAAGATTATCTGTTCATTAGGTTGAGAGTTCGGTAAACGTCCAGCGCATAATTAATGCGACTGTTTGAGATCCACCATATCGATAGACGGAGCGGGTAGACTAAACGTAGCCCAGCGGATTGGTAGACGTCAGGAATTATCGAGCGCTGTGGAAATTGTTGGCTGCCGTGTGTTTATCGACACTCGTGTGTTTGATGGGAAACTGGTGATCACGCTATCTGCTTTCATTTATTCCTGTCTTACCGAATGTTCTTGTACGCAAAATCTTCGTGGTACAACTTGCGAGTCCTTCTTGCAAACACCGTCACAGCCATTTGAATTACGCGCGTTGCAAAGCACTACCCCGATGAACGGTAGTTTCGACACATTACTAAGGCTTGATATCGTTTCCTTGTCGAAGCCTGTTCCAGCGCGGATTTTGTTCCTACTTCTCACTGCTGAATCCATGTTTATGTGTACTTAAGGTTCATTCACGCTTCATTGCTGTACCAGCACGCGACTTGTTATGTTTGGCAGTGTTCACGTGACTCGTTGATTCCGGACCTCGTGAATCTGGTGGTTTCAGTATGGAGGCCTGTTTATATTTTCTTCCGTTCGGTTTTTAATATTTTTCTTATACTTTAACACCTCATTTGTAAGAAACTCGTTCTCGCGACCGTCGTTTTTGGATCGGAATCAGTTGCTCAGCGGACTGAGAGTTTGTAAACGCACATTACACCACAGACACGACTATTATAGACCCACCCCGTCGATAGATGTTGGAAGTAGACTGATTGTGGCTTGAAAACTCGCTAGATGTCCGGCACTAATTAGAGCCACTTCAAATCTTGCTATAAAGTCGTTGGTCTAAATAATTTTTAATAGCAGAAGGTGCACTGCGATTTGAGAAGCCCTGGGAGGAAACAGAGAGTGGGAGAAAAGATGAGCTCGACTATCACATATAAGGGTCCTAGCGTTCGGGATAAGGATATTGTTTGAAAACTTCTTTTGGGACACTATAAGCTTCCTGGTTCTGTATGAGTGAAGTACGGCCGAAAGCCTCCGTGAAACTAAAGAATGTGGCATCTGAGATGAGACCGTTACCCATGAACTCGGTTAAGTTATCTATAAAAGTGAGTATATGTGTGTTGCATTACCAGCTAGGAAGAAAGTCACGTTGGGTTAAGGAAGGTGGGTAGTTCGTTAAGAAGTGTTTGATGAGGACGTGTTTCAAAAGGCACTTGTATAGGATGCTAATAAGGTCGAAACTCATGTTGATCATCCTCCTTGACGGTAAGCAAACTCCTTTTTTCTGAACATTGGAGAGAATATCCGTTAAGACTGCCTGTTTGAACAGACTATGTAGGGTGTGTGTCAGACTACCATTCACTTCTTTGAGAAGTCTAGGGTGGATCTTACCTGAAAACACTCTATTACATGAATTAACTTTGGATAGGTAGTTTTGATCAATTAGTAAACAAATGTTGGCAGTAGAGGGGTTGCCGAAGATTTCGCAGAGATAGGGTTCGATGCCTTTTTAACAGTACAACCACGCTGACCGTCAAATAGTACACCCCAAGCCTTTGAGCAAGTTCTCGGGGGTTGGGATAAGTCCGCTCTATAGAGTCGCAGAATAAAAGGAAGGCTTGGTTTTCCCCATTGGACACCTTTATTCACTTGAGAAATTTTCGTTTGCGCGAACTCTTAATAAAATAACTTTCTGCACAAACTTTCTGTCCCCATGGATATTTCATTTTTGTTTATTTTGAATTGTGTGGGCACTGTTTGAGTCTTTTGACCCGCGTGTGAGTTTACGCCTTGCAAGTAAGCGGGACTTATTATCAAGGAGACGGTTTGTCCCGTGAGCAGGAAGCGAGCAAGTGGAAAATTTACGCGGTCTGTACAGTAGGAATAATGTTTCCTTCCTTCAGATGAAATTTTGAGGTTCGTGTTACTTCTGATCCAGGGAACCAAAATGGAGAAACTAACAAACATAGACCTCCGTGGTGTTTAAATCAGCCCTATTGAAATTCCTGCTGGCTATTGCCACCAGTAGTACATAGGATCGTCATTCGGAATGCGGTTTGGTGACCACCGTATTCATTGGGTAACCAGTGCTTGTGACTGTAGCAAGCAGGGAAGGATACATGCTCCGAAAGATGTCTCCTCGAGGTGCCGAGGTGATGTGTCCATTCAATTCTTCTCGGCGAAGAAGCTAAAACTCCAGCTGAAGTCTAGTTCAACCGTTGCCGCCACTTCCGCACCGGGGAAGCGTTGCACTCTAACTCTGAGGGCCATGACACCAATTACAATCAATCTCCACAATTAATTTACTTTATATAGGTTTGCTCCATACATTAACACTCTGACCCACGTGCTCATTCCACCATTAACGTCCAAAGTCACATAAATGGACATCTACATAAATCTCGAGCTTGCACGTACACCAACAGTAACGGTCAAGGGCGCACACAGCCTCCTTTGAGCTACTCTCAATTTCACTCGCTCGGGCGACAGTAATCTTCCTTCCATTAACGGTCTGGCTGTCGGTTAGTGTTACCCATTTCGGATCGGCCTGTCACGCCGAATAAAGATAAAGAGCGCCTGCACGCAGCACTCACCAAAAGTGACGTGCGCTGTACCACTTGTGATTCCGCCCACAAACTAGTTATCCAGCACGCCTCTGGTTAGCCTAATGGCTGGCCAGTATGAAAGTGGAGCCCTCATCTCCGGAGAACGAAAACGGGGAGGCTAGAATGGTGAGGGTTAAGCGGAGATGAAAGATGTTGAACATGGTTCAACACAGCAGTATATGTAGCACATTTAGGTAAGAAAAGAAAAACTTTTCATTTGGCCCATTAACACATTTTTTACCCCACAATGGACACAGAGCTGAAAGAAAAAGAGGAAGAAGGTTGCCGTGATACGGACTTCTGAAAAAGAGCACAGCTGATCCAACAAACGACGGCGGTTGTTGCTGGATACGAGTGAAAACTAGATACAACAGCCAAATGTACTCGTTGCATCTAATCTCTACTTGATGCCGATGACCTTCCAAGCCGAAACGGTCGGCGCACTCATGGCGACAACTCATCGACACACTTTATAGCCATGTCACCGCAATCTGTGACACCTATAGTTTCGTACAATTTGTTCCCTTGATGAACTTGAATAAAACAATGAGAAGACGCAATTCACGTGATGTTCTTCGGAGTAACATTTCGTACATTCTGATCACACATGGACATGTAACTAATTTTAAACGAGTCAAAATTCCACATAGCGGAAGTCATCGCTTAAGGGATTAAACGAACAGACACCAAAATGAAAAATCAAAGTTGTGGGAATGCTGACTACCAGGGTAGCCGCAGTGTCAACACAAATTGTTTTTAAACACACAGGGAAGGATTATGACGTTTAATGGCCAAAGTCTCAGCAAACTGGAGTATGCGTTTCCGGTTGCTTCGAAAGATCACCGAGAACGCGTCAGAAACTTTGACTGTGTCCTGTCTGTATTATGTGCCTTGCAACGGAAGATGCGGGGTGCCGTCCATCGGCATCTATACAGGCTCCTGGCGTCTCTAACTGCGTCTC
>JTDE01000150.1:130072-173185 GCA_014338405.1 Paragonimus skrjabini miyazakii
GAATCGCTGAATCGCTGAATCGCTGAAACTACAAAATTGGTTCCAAGATAGTGTGCCATTCACCGGTTTCTCATTTTTGGTTGGTCAATGGAGTAGAAAAGACAGGCCAACGCCTGGCCGAGTCGGCCACGTGTTTAATGGGCAGGGATCCTTGGAAAACCGCGGTGGAGTTCTGGGAAGGGAAAGAATGATCTGATGCCGTTTTCACTCCGAAAGTTCTGTTACCAAGAAAGGATATACTCTAGCGGAGAACCTCTCTAGAGATGCCATAAGCTTCTAGTTTAACAGGACAGGGTCGATCGCCTGCCTTAAATATAGGTGTGACAGTGACCTCTTTCCATGTTGCCGAGAGTGTCAGTCCATACTGTATACTTAAACAGATTACGGAGGGGCCTCGCCAAATCAAAGACAACTTCTTTGAGGATCCGGGGGTGGATCGCGTCCGGTCTGATTGGGCTACAAGGATTGATGTTAGATGAAAGATCTTAAACATCGAGCATGGAAGTCAGCTGTCGAGAGTGGCACTGGAAGTTTCTCCACTGGAGAATTGGAAGCCACTGTGGTGGAAACACACTTTAGACCGCTGAATGGTACTCTTTGGACATTTGGAAAATAACTAGGGGGTTATAGGAGGTTCTCTCGTCGGGCTACCAGTAAGATTTGTGTCAGTATCTGTTGAGTGTGTTGACGGACTTTCAGCTTGCGCCTACTTCTTACAGTGCGAAAGATTTCTAGATACTCGGGCTTGTCTGTTAGCCTCATTCCATGGAAGTGGTGAACAAAAGAAGGAATTGTCGGATGAAGGTTACCTGGGCTAGCTACCCCCGTGACGGTGAGCTTAGTCGACTGAAGCCACGCATCTGAAGTGGTGACTACCGCATCTCCCGTCAATCGTAAATCAGGCGAACTGTCACCACCGTCCCTTGTATGAACCTTCTCAAGAAATGAGACTAGCGATTAAGCCTTACTATGCCAGCATGACGGTGGTACAATACCTATATTCAGTCAAGTGTAAGCTTGATATATTTCAAAGTCTACTGCAGTTCATGGTTTAACTGTACAGACTCCGACAGTGTTTGTTAAACAAGCGGTAATGTCTTGCAGCAATATTCAGTATTGTCAATGGACGAATATATTCCAATTCACAGAATATTCACATGATGCTATTGTTTAACTGGTGTCCGTGGTTTTATTTGTTGTAAAGTCAGTTTCGTTCATCTGTCACTGCCTCCCAGCTGTGACTGTAAGGTGTAGTGGACAAGTGAGTGTGCGCTGGACCCTCGTCTACTAACAATTTAAAACGCCCTTCCTGAAGAACAATCAAAACGTAGTCTCAACAGGCATCGAACTAAAGAATACAGTGTGGTCTGGAAACAAATCGTATATTTCCAACAATGTTTGGAAATGTGATGAGTAGTTAGCTCTAGCCTAGTCTGGGACAAACGACAGCAACCAATGGAAGGAAGAAAAGAAGTATAGGCAATTATCCGTTTCACGGGATTCGCCTTGAAGGTCATTCAAAAGGCAAGACGGTTCTTTTGGCGTGAATCCTCGATTTTTAAATATTTTATGAAAGGCAAAGTATTCACCCTAAATCAATTGTAAATAAGCGACGTCAAGGGAAAAATTGAAATACATCGAATAAGTCCCAAAAGTATAGGCTTCGTGATGAAAAATGTTTCCACCATTATCACAAAAACAACCCGTTATTGACGTTAGCTCACTTTTTCAAGTAGAATGACCTAACCACGGCAAATCTCATGTGACCTGTGTTCCTTTGTTAATGTGATTTTGATTACAGCAAGATGGTAGATGGTGGTAGAAACGTAGAGTATTATAACTTGCTCGTAACGTTGTGTTATTCTTAATCCATTTATCAGTACTCGTTCTACTCTAGCTGATAATGTCAACATAGTCGTCAGCGCAAACTGCGTTCTGAGTTCATCGAATAAACCTTATCATACGCTAATAGACTCACACACTCACTTTGTGGGACAATACCCACAGCAGACGGCTGTGGGTATTGTCCCACAAAATCTCACTCCAGATTTGACGAGTTACCCAATGGCAATAATTTAGAAGACAACCAACAGCGCAGTACTCTATATATTGCCACGACCGAGAAGCAATAAAATGTACAACAAGCAAGCGTCCTGCGTATGGCGCGCGGAACGGAAAAGTGAAGAACTTCTACACCAGCTGAAATAAGGCTCACAATTGGGCTAAACAAACATAGCTCATCAGGAGGTGTCAAATTGTACAACAAAATACCAACAACAGTTAGGCTCTTCTAAGCGATCGCTACACGGTGGAGTTAAATGTCACCTAATGCCTCTTTGCACCAGCTTATCGTTCACATCATTCTGGTCTAGCGTCCAGCTTCAATACTGAAGTTCTTTTCAGGGATCCGTAAAGTTGAAGCCACCGTCTTAATAAATATCAGTCGACATTTTTCTTTTCCGGACATATCGAAACAACAGCATTAGAAGTAGGTCCGTGGGTGAGCCTAAAGATTGAAAGAAATTGGTCTGCTTCGGTGTCTCAGTTGATATCCAGCGTATACTGTAATGGTAACTTGTCACTACTTATTTACATGACATTTGGACAACTTTCAGAACAGGCACTAACATCTAGGACTTCGTAGCTATTTGGTTAAGCTGCATAATCCTCTAGGTAGCAGTGTAGTCAGATTGTGAACAGTTTTGTTTGCAGAACATGCATCAAGCAGGCAGGATAGACAGTCGTGAGCGTGAGATTTCGTATGGACAACGTAACATGCGTTGTCCTCATACATAAGCTTACATGCCTTTGCTGTTCTTTTCAAGCCGAACTTCGCACAGTAGATATATGTGGTGGCCTAGATGGATGTCCCGCTATCCGATGTTCCGTGGGTTCACTTCTGAGATTACCCTGAGGTCATCAACTTATCCTGGGGTGTGCGAGCTTGCGGAAGCTTCTCCTCAATACCTTCTTCGACCGCAACCGGTTAAACTCCACACCTCAGCAACACATCTAAAAGTTGAGAGGTAAGGTCAGGTGCCTTGTAATAACTGGTCATACAGTAATATGGCGTAATATCTTGCAGCGCAGTCAAATACTACATCAGGTTTTTCAGGTTTCTTAGGGTTAACACAGGATGGTGTGGCATTTACTGTCTACTGGCAGGCTGATCAGGCTCAACATTCTCGAGTGTTTGTTTGATGTACCTTTTGCTGACATATCGAACACAATTCTTCCTCACGTAGAGAGACGTTCAGACGCTTTAGTGCCAGCGTTCGAGTAAGAGTTAGAGTAACTTCCACAGCTCTTCACGGTAACGGAACTTCAGAGTAACTTATAACCAAACTAGCACGATTATTAACCATTGATAGAGCTAGCTTACGTTTATGCAAGTAGGATTCTGCAACGTTTGCTGTCTCGTGTAACTCTTAGTATTACAGGAATTTTGAATGTAATTTTCGGGCAACAGTCCACAAAAGAACACGGTTTGATATCTTCGTTTAGTGAACCACAAGTCATCTAGCCAAGCAAATTTTTAACAGCATATGGCTGTTTCCGTCCAATAATTCCTTCAGCAAGTGTACGATGTGCCTTCGGGACACTACGTCTAATCAATATATCTGACATAAGCCTCCCTTTAGTGGTGCCGTCGCTCGCCCACACCTTGCAATGAAATTACAGGTCTTGAAAATGCACCCTTTACAGTGTAAGCTTGGTCATTCTCAGCCGTTTTGTCCAAGCTGAGCTTCGCTTTGGCACGCTTAGAGTTTAGTACGCCACCGAGTGTCGTGATTATCAAGCACGACTGAATTATAGCAATATATCTCACAGAAGAACATTGTTTGACAAAGGTTGTATCTGAACTGCTGCATAAGTTCTGGTGAAATCTGTTGCAGTCTGTACACACTATAACCATCCCAAGTTATAAGTATCTGGTTACAGAACTCATTGCAGTCCAGACTTCATCGCTACCGGACTAAGGATCTCGTGCTGTTTGGTTCCTCGAGTTGTGCAGAAAACAAGGATGCTGACATCAGCAATCGCATAAATTACACGGGCATTTCAGTGGACAATTTGAAGCCCTTTATCTTCCATCGAAGCATACGAAACAAGCGCATAGCGTATGCTAGCGGATACACGTATCACATTAACGGGTCTTGGGTACATGTAATAAGAACCAGAAGCGGAATAAAAATGCTAATAAATAAAAGATCCAACGTGGAGCACACAAAGTTTACTACGTGTCTCGTGAAACGGTGTATACCACTGACAAGCAGTAACAATTTGTGAGACTAAAGATACAGCTGTCGGACGCGGGAAGAGCCCCGAAGTGTGTGTAACGCAACTGGCACGCATAAATCAACAAGAATGCAAACAAGCAAACGCGATTGTACGTACTAAGCAGACGGTTGGCAAGCATTCTTACGATATTCTGTACAACGTGAGCTAGTATTTTACGAATTATTTTGCATATCTTACAGCAGGCAGTGCCGGGTTACATTCAGATAAAAAAAACCCAGCTATCTACGAGGTACATGTGCGCCCTGAATGATGTTGTGGGTTCATTAAGCTTGATAGCGAACAATGCATTCAATGTCTCCTTCATGGATGTGCGCCAGCCCTCGCAAACCGCAGTTTACTAGACAAGTCTGCGGTAACAAGGTCCGGAGTCTATACTGTTTCCTCCCTTGATTTTCTTTACAGCTACAGTTGGACAGGCGCTATTAAGAGCATCCCGACGACTATCTGCAGTTCGTTTGAAACTACCTCTTGCCAATCTCCTACAAAGTGGAACAAGGTCAGCGAGTATGACAAACGTCGGCTGGTGCCGTGATGATGACAGCAACATTTTATAATCCTCAATTGTCTTGCCCTCCTTTCCTTGAAAACAGTATAAAAAGCCGGGCATTCACTGATCGTAATTTGTAACTTTAGCTTAAGTATAATACTCACACTTTCTCGCGAAATTGCAGTAATTAACCGGACCGTCGATAAAATAGGACAATTTGACCTCTAGCGAATCATTGATGTTCCTGAAATGCGTCAAAGTCTAATTTGGCACGAAATTCCCCTGGGAAACTTCAAGCTCACACAGTGCAGGACATGCTGGTCACGAAATTGTCCCAGATACTGCTACGCACGCAGGTATGTAGAGTTCCCTGGCTCAACCAACGACAACCTCTGATGTTGCCCCTCCATAAATCGGGTTACTTGCCTTTAAACTTCCAGGTTGTGGTCTGGCTGCTACTGCCTGTTCCCTAGCCTTCACTGAAGCCTCCTCTAATTCCACCTTCCTGATCAAATACGTCTCTTCCAGACCAGCAGTAGTAGAGGCTAACTGAGGATTAATGGAACTCTAAATTTTAGTCAGAGCGTTCGAAATCATGGAACTGTTAGAACTGAGGCGAATACAAATGGGGTCAAACTATGGGGCCTGCTTGTCTTCTGGCGTATCTTTCGGAGCCTTTGAGCGGGGCGACATTTTTGACTGATTTGGTTAAGATTTTCAATAACAACTTGCGAGTTGCGGCACCTACCAGTTGAGTACTGTTAGAACCAAACCTTTTTCCAACAACGGGCGGAATCTTCGAGTAACTTTGGGTCTGAATTCGGTGTTTGCAGTTTGTCAACGCCTTGCTCGAGGGCGGTTCGCTCTGAATAACCAGCTGAACAAAACTGTAGTAGCAAAATATACAGCCATCCTTGTGCCTTTGTATAAGGCTTACATGAGACTCCTATCGGAGTATTGTGTACAGGCTTGTTATCCTTGCTTGGTTTTGCAGCCCAAAATTTTGGAGAGGGTGCAGCGTATGTTTACGAAATCAGATGTAGAGCTGTAGTGAATGAGCAGATAAAGATGCCTCAATATTTTCTTCTCGGGAAGGAAACGAAAATGGGAGATCTGATAAAATTATTTAAAGAAACTGGCTGATTGTCTGGGAAAGCAGGGCAGCTGTTTTATCACGGGCGGTATGAATTGAAAATCTAAGAGAACGGAATCAATACTAACATCCTGGGTAACCTTCCTTTTAAAGAGTTATGAACAACCGGGATAGACCCTCATTTTAGGTGATCAAGGTTACCACGGTTACCGACTTTAAGCTGAGGCTTGATGAATGTTGACCTGCCCTAATCCACGATTTGGAGTGATGAAGTGACAGAGAAAACTTAAACGCAATGATAGGCTTCCCCATTTTCTCTCTACGTCCCTCAGACATGCTTATGATCCATCAATTATTATCATCCATGGACACTTTCCTAATGAATTCTATTGTTGTTTGTTTAGTTTGACTGTCTTTCTGCTCTTGTAGCCACCCAGTTTGTCCCGTTATTCTTCAGCTTGTAAGAGATCACCGTGACACTAACATGAACTTTATTCTTGTTTACTAATCTGAACATACCAAAACTGACAGGAGTAATTCCAGCACCAACTCGCTCCATTATTTGAAATTTCAATATTCTCAAGCAGTAACAGTTTTGTAGTGGACAACTGAGTGTGCGCTAGATCCTCGTCCACTAACAATTTAAAACGCCCTTCCTGAAGAGCAATCAAAACGCAGTTCCAACAGGCATGGAACTGAAGAACGTAGTGTGGTCTGGAAACAAATCGTATATTTCCAACAATGTTTGGAAATGTGATAAGTTGTCAGCTCTAGCATAATCTGGGACCAACGGTAGCAACCAAAATGAGAAAAGAAAGAAACGCGGGGTGGGCCACATCCCACTCGGCGGCAATCAAAAGCACACCAAGTGTATAGTGCGTGGAAGTTTCGAGTATGTTAAACAATGCTCTAAAAGGTTCGGGTTGAACGGCCTTGAAGAATGAAATAGTAGATGAGTCGTTAGAGAAGGAGCAAGCATTCGCTGCGTGCAATTAGTTGCACGACTGAAGAAAGTGGCCGTGAGTTCATATTAGGCCTCCTATAGTGGGAGTACACAGAACCATGCGTACAGAACAGACAAGCGGGAAAACATGGTTGCAACCGGGATTTTTAGAGAAGCCACATGATCGCTGGTCACTACAGTTCTTGACAGAATACTCAATTTCCCAATAAATACTACTCGTGTTGTGTATTCAATGGATATACTGTGGTTTACATTAAACTATCTGATTATGAAGCGATGTTGACGAAAATGTTTTCTACTTCATTTTCCACTGCACTGTAGGCTCCTCAGAGCATGCAGGTGCAGACTACTAGACGTCATTTGGCTATTAGCCTCAAGCCTTATGGACTGCAATGAACTGAAATGGTAGCAATCCTCTCAATACTTTTTCATCGATGAGCCGCAGGATGTTTGCGGCAATCGCCCTTTAGTCGCGAATTTACTGTTAGCCATCGACCAGTAGACGTACGGAGCCAGCCATGTAACGATGTCAATATCGTAAACTGCGACTTCGACAAAACATTCAACCACATGAAGCAGTTCGCTCTAATCAGTGATCTATTTATCCTTAAGGTGTGAGCTAGCTTCCTTCAATGGCTGGAGTCGTAGCTAACCGAGCTTGATTAAAAAGTTCATGCGGGTTTGTTAGAACACACACTGCACAAAGGCATCTTCACTGTTAGTTAGTCACTGTTCTGGAGCGGCGGCCCAAGCCACAGTACCTTCTGGTCAGGCTCATGGCTGTTGTGATGATGATGATGATGTTCTGGATTAGGGTACACTTCATCTTCTATCTTGCTAGTTGAGCTCACATTTACACTTACGCTATCAAGTGAGGACTGATCACGTCAACGAACCTTATGCTTACCGCGTTTGTGACGTAGCCTTGATGGAATCAGCGTTAAATGCACCAGTCACAACTGTTTAACCGGTTCACTTACTTGTGACCGGGAAGGGAACTAATCAAAATTTTGAAGTCATTCAATTTACTCAGAATATTTACTAAAATACGCACCAATAAAAGATGCGGTTTGCGCAGTTTTATTAAAAAATGGTTTTGTATTACGACCAGTGATAAAAACTCGCGTTGATAAGACAAGCGTCACAGCTGGTTGTGAAAGATAGCATAACTATAGTAATCTACTTGACAGGATCGGAAAAAAGAAGCTTACATGAATTGAGCGTTTTGAGCTGCCCCTTCTGGAAACACCTCATCCACTGAACCTGCATTTTGACTAACACTTCTTGCTAGCATTATTTGAAGGAGGAGGTTTGAGTTGGTAGTTCCATTAACGTTTACTAAACTGTTTAAGGTTTGTGCAATGGCCGTTTTTGTGTTTCGTGCACATACTTTTAAGGCACTACTTTTTATCCACTTTTGCACTGGATAAGTGTAATATAATTGTTTGCTTTAATCACTTTCCAGTATGTCGAAACCTCTAATTTCACCCGCATTGTGCAAATACCCAAATAGCATGCCCCATATGGTCCCTTGGGGGACCCCGGGGGGCTTTTGGGGGCTGGCGTGAGGCAAAAATGGGGTTTGACCGATAGGCCCCACGTGGGACCCATGGGGGCAAAATGGGGGCTGGCTGTAAAGGCGTTTCACTGCGCGAAAGCTCAGCTACGAACCCGATTTCTCTCGAGTACTGCGTACTATTCTTTCAGTTTTTCTCATATAATTACTTCACCGCATACGTATTGGTTCCTGTTCTACCGGGCGACCCACCAATGCAAGACTACAAGGGACAATGAACGAAAGGTTGTGAATGCATGCATATTTATTGTAAATCATCGTCAATGTACAACATGGTTGTTCAGATTAGTACACTGGCTTCTTCCCATACAACTGGTTGACAATGCAAGTCATATATTCGTTCACTTATCTTCATTGTCCATAAAGATGGTCTGTCTTCGAAGAGTTTCTGCAAGGTGACGGATAGGATATTGTAAGTCAGGACGTCAGTAAAGCAGATTAACATAGTGTTGCTGCTTATGTAGATAAAAATGCATAAACAAACATCTATAGTGATTGCACAACCAGCGATGGCTAATGTTCGGAAGGCAACTAGATAAAAGCGATAACTGGAATCGAGTTGACGGTCGGAAAATGGGGACAATTAACTAAATAGTGTATATAAGACTGTTGTGGACGTAAACACTATATAAAACTTGGGTGTGAACACGAGGCTGAATGTGATAAAACCGAAAGCAAATGACTCACAGTAGTTCGTAAAGGTGGTTTGTTTAGGGTTTCACTATAGTGAAGGAAGGTTTCCAATTGATGCAATCTGTCGAGTTGATACAAGGAGATTCTGGGTTCACAGCGGAGATAATCGCGACGACAGATGAATTCGGAGATGTGCTGAAATTAATGGATGATTGCGTTAGCCTTTAACTCTCCAGAAATCAGTACATAAGCGACAAGAAACGCAGAAAGAAGGCAGGACTCGCGACCTTAGAGAAACACTTTTTATTATTGATTCATTCAATTCACATTGATTAAACGTCAAGCGTACATGTGAATTTGAGGAGAGTGGAAGTTGTGAAGAACAATAAAAAGGGTGAAACACCAAATACTGTACAAACAGCAAAGAAACGAAATTACGTTGCATGAACCTTCTACACTTCCGGTAAATAGTTGAAACCAAGCGGCGATCTTTTATTTTCCGTTAAACATAATCAATATTGCGCGAAAACACAACGACACCCAAAAACCGATCACCACAACCTACCGCGTTCTAAGTCAAACCAATCTGAGCATAAAAACTTATGATCGATTGATGCATTAAAACAAAACGAGGATGTCAGACATAATAACATGTAGGCGATAACATCAACAACAGAAGCAGAGACATCGCAAGAAATATACAGCATGGGATAATGTCTTGTAATTACCAAGAAAAACCCACTTATATACATAGCCCCATTTTGCCCCAGAAAAGCCCCCATTTTGCCCCATTAAAAATGGGGCTGTGTGCTGCTTGGGTACATACAAATAGTCCCCTCCCTTTTGTAATATGTATTTAAACCGTTTTGCACAAGACCACGTTAGATTATGATAGTAAACTTTTAAATTAAACTTATCACAGATAAAAAGACAGTTTTTGCAAATTGAAAATGTAAAAGCACACGTTTACAACAGTACATGCTGTATATATTGAGGTTTGTACTGAAGACAGTAGGCAAAATTTCGTTGTCTGGTGAAATATTTCCTTGTATTTTATTCCACACTGAGGTTAGTTTGAGCAACACCAATTCTGTGATTAGTGCTAGTGTATTGTAAGACTACTTTAGGAAAGTGTGTGGAAACCATATAACTGTAGCAGGCACATTAATAAAGACATATACATTTATAATGAAGACGTTAACAACAAAATTTTCTAGCTTCCGTGTTTTGTGCAACTGTTCTTTTGTCTAATTCTCCAGAAAGTTTTTTGCAACAATTTGATATATTTAAAACAAACAGTTCCCATTGAAAGTTTGAATAGAGCGGACAAAAGACTGACATTACACGATTTATGTTCGAGCAGATTTCGCTGCATCTCTACTGGTGTATACTGCAGACGAGTTAAAATGTACAGAATTCCAAACCACATGACAATCACAAAAGTTCACAGCTCAACATCAGTTCAGTTGCTACCAAGGCAGCATTAACGTTACAAACAATTCTTTTTGTATACACAAAATGGAGTGACGGTATCTGATCGCAATGGCCTCGGCATATCGTGGCAAACGTTTGTTTTGAGTCGAGAACAGAACAAGAAATAACTTTGGTGAGTCTATCACATGTTGTGTCATCAAGTAAGGCCTGGCAATCGATGACACTGGCTCCTTCCGGATGTTTGCTGTCAAGTTGTCTGGTTGTGTGACCGTTTGTTGAACCCATTTCGGTTAGTGTTCGGCAAGCCTGGTTCCAAGCAGGCGCTCAGTTCTGCCAACATAGGATACTCCGCATCCACATTTTTATTCATAGATTACGTCTGATTTGGCGAACTGAGGCGTCGGTTGCTTAACCGCGGGCGTGAGAAATCGGACTGTTCTGTACACGATCACTGATTTCGCGGCAAATAACGTGCGTACAACAGCTGACCTTTGGCGTTGTTCAACTATTCTACATACATTGTCTCCCTTGAAGGGCAGTTGTAAAACTACTGTCTTTTTGGCTACTGTGGATTGATAATTATTTTGTACATTGCTGGTGTTGAACTTCTTTATAAATCCTCCCGGATATCCGTTGTCAAATAAAACCTGTTCCATTTGACGGAGTTCATTATCCACAGTGTCACTAGTGCAAAACTGTCAAATAGCGTTCGTATCAATCCTCTTTTATATGCTACTGGAACATAGATGTCAAGGTGCATGTACTGACCGGTCCACGTATTGTTTCGTTATATTGCTGGTTGACTTGATCCATCCATTCTCCTAGTTATGTTGATATGCTTGAGCATAAATCGTGTAATGTCAGTCTTTTGTCTGCTCTATTCATTGCCATTGCGATCAGACACCATCACTCCTTTTTGTGCTTACAAAAAGACGTTGATGCTGCCTTGATAGCAACTGAACTGGTTCTGAACTTTGAACTTGTGTGATTGTCATGTGGTTTGGAATTCTGCACATTTTAACTCGTCTGCAACGAAATCTGCTCGAAAATAAATCGTGTAATGTCAGTCTTTCCTCTGCTGTATTGAAGTTTGAAACATTTTGTTGGGACTTCAGTTCTGCCAATTTCGTCCTTGATTTTACTCACAAAGTTGATCTCAGAATTTCAATAATTCCCTCATGAAATTTAATAAGATTTCGGATTTTGCTAGATGTGTTCATGTGTATACATCTGCCCACAGTTGTTTCTCAAGATATGCATTCATAATCATTCAGGTTTTTTCGAAATAAATGTAGGTTAAAAGTTCTGCTCCGGTCAACCGCAACCGAGATTCAATTTTCATTAGAGATTTTCACGAGAGAACCATTTTTCTCCAATTAACCACTGGTCTGGCATGAAAAATATTAGTGGAAATTTCTCTTTCAAATGGAATTACCGTTAGGTATATCTGAATGTTGACGCCGAAATCAAGCATGAGCAGCTTTCTGTGAATTTCTAGGAAAAAATGGTTTCTTGTTTTCTTCAACTGTTTGATTTCGACCAACATTTATTTGAAACTAGAGTTAATTAGGCGTACACTGTGAGCCAGGTGAATCCTCACCATCTTCTGAAGGGGTATATCTAAGCAAACTGTAACGGACACGTAGAATAAGCAAACTGACACTCAAAATAATCATGATTAAGGTGGCGGTTTGGATAAAGACCACTTCGGGTTGATGCTTCATGAGTGGAAGTATCAATAACGACTAGGATGACCAACCAGATTATCTTTGAATAAAAATGATTCGAACAGGTGTGTGGAACGTTTGACATCCTCAATAATGTTGGTTGCAATTTTTCTTGTTAACAAAAACTGAACACTTATTGGCTGAAGATTTACATGAATTATTTCTGAAGTTCCCAGAGACGTAGACTCTCAAACAATCAAAAAAATTATAGCCGTTACACATGAGCAAAAAGTGTCGAGATAACGTGCGATAGTACATTATCCCAAAGTTGCAATCTGCAGGCGGTTTATACATTTGCAACAGAATGGAAATCAGTCGTGATTGTGAAAGACTCAGTAAGCTAGAACAACTAATTACGAACCCAGTCAACTAAACAGCGCTCGGGCGTTACGCTACATTAATCGCATCGGATAAGTGAATTCAACCGTATTTCATAGGAAGTTTCACATTCATCTTTGGCAAACACAAGAAACACTTGACCAGATCGTTTATGCAATTAAGATTAATAAAGCAGCAAATGTATAAATTTGGAGAACTTCAAAAACATTCAGAAAGTTTGCGGTAAGTAAAAGGTAAAAAGAATCCAACACGTGACAAGTGTAATGGTTACGTAGCACACAAGGACCTGGACGTAAACCGATCAGAAATTTTGGTTCGCGTCTATTTGTAACTGTAATCTCGAATGAATTGACGTGGCCTTCAAAGCAGTATCGCCGGCACATCCTGTGACAATGGTTCATAGGGGCAAATAATTCCAGAAATGTTCGGCAGAAAACAAATGCCGATACGTTACCCAAGAAAAGTACAAATTAATAACAATTCTTGGCGTAATCAAGAAATCACGTGAAAAGTATAAGATAAACAGTATACGCTTGGAGGGGGATAAGAGAATTAAATCCACATCTACATTGTAAACTGCACTATTATAAGTCAATGGATCATTCAGATATCGTACATTTCTTAGTATCCTTTGTAAAAAATAAGCATAACAAGAGAGCAACAATATGATAAACATACAGAGAACTGAAGTGAACAGATTAAGTTCTTCTGGTAAAATTGTGATTGTCATGAAAAACTGTCAAATGGACGAAAATGCAATTGTACATGGTAGCTTTGAAGTATACGGTAGAACCTCGTTAATAGGGCTGATGCACGGTTTGAATATCAATAAGCACTCATTGGACAGGCAGGCAGAATTTATCTCGTATATCAATCCACGATAATATCTATAAATTATGGCAACTTTGAAAAATATAGATCGTAGACTTCAACACATGATACACCCGTGTAACACAGGTACATACCATTGATTGTCATGTGAAAACCACACCAGAAATTAATTCTTTATTTGCTCATGAAAAGCACTGTCACTGATGGGTAATTTGGCAGATTTAGTGACTTAGAAGAGACCCAATTGTGAAAAATTAGAGAGATGGATAGATCTGAACCGGCGATACAAACCGCAAAACGAGGTGCGGCAAGCGCTGTACCAACTAAGTGACGTAATGATACTGCAAGCCCAGAAGTTCCACAATTGGATGTGGCCTAGATGGTAGAGTGCTTGTTGCACCTTCGCATATCGCTTCTATTTCTGGTGTAAACCCAACCGAAGTCCAGATATTTTTGCAATCGGATCTTCTATAAACGCCTTATTTTCGGCATGTTGTCTCAGGTTAAAATGAAATCCACTACCTTATCCTTCTACTGTTGCATACTGAATTTATCCAAGGAAGGATGTGCAGACAAAAATCCTGGAACGCGTATCAGCTATCGATTGCCGCAGATTTGTTGACGACATTTCCATCACAAATGGTACATCTCTCATGTAGCAGCTGCAGTCATCTTCATGATGCGTGAACCATTTTGTGCTGCACAGTAACCTACTGAAGCACTCTCTTTTAAGAGCTTATACTATGAAAAACGTATTAGATTCATTACCAAACAGAGGCACAAAGGCCTTGGTTCACGGTATCAGTTCGACAATGTTTCTGAGTGGCGTAGCCTCTGTTCCATTTGATGTTCAACATGTTATTTCACATGCTGATTAAACGGCGCGCTCGCTTTATGCCCAAGTATTAATCGTCTCAGAGTTGTCAATGACTCAGTCAATTTTCACTCTTTCTAATAATACTTTTGTCGGAAAATGTCGAATTCATACCTAGTTTAGTCTGCTGATCGGTAACTGAGTGTACTCCCATGAGATGAGAAGTTACTCATCAGCTGAACATACTCGATAAGAGCCAACCCATTGTTTTTATGTCAAGGTATTGCGCAGAGTGTGCACTGGTTGAATGTGCACCGTTAAATATTAACTGCCAGTCCGGATGGCATTTCGAAATGTGTGCCGAGAACATTGCCGGGGCACCTAAAACATTTTCCGGTAACATCTTTTCACAAAAGTAAACCAGAGATAGAGGACTAGACAGACTAGTCCATTGACAGCTTACTAGGATGACCTGTCTACCGAAAGAATGCAAGTTCGTTAAAGCTTGCGTAGAATGCCCTAGTGATGAAAGATCACCAAGTAGGTTGATCTAACTAATTAAATTAAAAAAATCGAATAAATGAAAAATTAAATGATAGATCCGTAGATCAATGAAAAGTAAGATTTGCTGCTTGGATTACGCAGATATAACCACTGCTATTTTGTAAGAAACAGATGATTGGACACAAGTCTTTCAGTAATTTTGAGGGAATGAGATAGATGAGACCAACAACAACATCTAGTACCAATTTTGGAATTCGGTAAACTTCCTAATGGAGCAATCTTGTAGTCACATGAGTACCCAGTTCGGGCAGTATAAGTTTTCCTCCAAACTTCAGCGTTGTGGGGGTATAGGTCATTAGAGATGGTTTAAAATAACTTACCTTTGGAATTCTGAGTTATTCGTGCATCCTCCGAGCAAATTATGTGTGCAAAGCAGTTTAATAACTAAGACAGTCAGCGTTCGAGGTAGTATGTATAAGCAATACTTGTAACGAATTCTGGTTAGCTTATACATTCCAACGATCTCGCATGTGTTTAGCATTGAAAATTCGCTATTAGTTTATTCGGCTATGATCTCGCTGAAAACAAGCATGTGGTTTTGTGATGGTTCCAGAAATACCGAAATGAAGCAGTTAAACTAGCTCAACCCCAGAGCTAGCTTCTACGCAATAATAATAACGACCGAACTAGGCAAAGCAAGTAATTTATCCTTCGAGCGCAATTGTAAAAATGGTAGTCAGCAATGTAATAAAACAACAGTAATGAGAAATAGGTTTAGTGACAATCACCACAGGCTTATTTCAAGGGACTTTCAAAGTCGAGATTCAGTTCCTTAGTAACAACTACATAACATCCTAGAGGAATTGATACGACTCCAGTGTTTCACAGCTGTTTGTATACCTGATCAATCCCTGTCTCCAAGAAGTGCTGTGATCTATACGGATTTCGGTTGTCTCAGGTTGACTCTAATGAGGTTTGCCAAATATTTACTGTACAGGGGTTTGACAGAAGCTTATTAAAACCGTAATAATTTTGTACTCTAGACAGGTTGCTAAAAATGCACGGTTGATAGGCGTGACTTTGAATATGTGATTATGGATCGATCCTTTGGTCATGTTCGTGTAACTGCAAACAGCGAAAACTCTAGTTATTTCAGCAATTATCGCGTTAATTTTCGTACGATGCCTCTTCACATATTCCTGTACTAAACGCTCCATCTTTCGGAATGTTTCCAATTTCTGTTGGTTGGAAATAGAGTTCGGTTGAGGATTCAGGCATTGAGATGTTTACCTAGTTCGGCGTTTACGTTGTAAACGTTTCACCACCAAACTTCCGCTTTTTTTTCGTTTTTTCTTTTTTTGCACCTAAAGTTCACATTCATATCTATGTGTTAAAACACCTACACACTTTTGATATCACCTAGTTTGGTGACGTTTGCAACCAAAATGTCAAGCTCGGTAAATTTCCAGTTGCTGCCCATTTTACCCAGTGGGTTAAAAACGTATGTGAACAACACACCAGGTTACTGCACTAAAATTCTGTAAGTCAGACGTGACAATAACAGTTAATGTGGGAAACAATGCTGAACCGCTTTTAACATGCTCAAGTCAATGATCAACTTTCACCAACTTTGGAAATTCAATGAAGCCAGCCGAGATGGTCTGAAGAACGAAACGATGCTGAAATTCTGAGAAACATCCACAGGAAAGTCGAAAAACACGAACTTTATAAGTTAAAACAATTTCGATTTCAGCGGACAGGACTGTTCTCGATAAATTCTTATCTTAGGCTGGTACAATTATATATCGAATCAAGAAACAGTAAGGAAAGTTATTGGCCAAAAATAATACGAGGGTAAATCGATTGGGTAAAACACAAACACAAGGGAAGTAGGTGTTAGGAAGTCAGTGTTAATTGGAGTGGGTTGAGGTGAGTGGGATCAAATTGTCACGTGGGTTGACTACAGGTGATCGGTCACGGTAATCCCAGGGTGTGAACGAGCTGTTTTTGAGCACACAAATCCGGCTGACGTAATCGGATTGCGACTGCCTCAGCTAAAGACTGGATGCGTCACTTGATCTTTCGTGACGCGGCGAGCGGGGCACGGTAGACGATGCGAAACTCCTTTTCTGTGTGTCGGTCACAGTCAACTATGTGGGTTTAGTGATGCCGAAACAGAAACACGGAAACAGGCAAATGAATAAATCAAAATGAGGTAGCACTGCTAGGCATATTATCTTTCAGATTAAGTGATACCGTCCGTTTTGAGTGGAACGTTACGATAGGATTTGCAACATAATAGGTACTACCGATCGTTTTACTTAGTTGGCGCGTTATCAACTCGGCTGCCGCGTCCCCTATGAACGGCATAGATTTTTTTCTTGTCAGCTCTGCATATGGAGGCTTGCACAGGTCTCTCTTGCATGTTTCTGGTGATAAATTTATCAGGATAGGCGTTACCAGAAAGGATATCCTGTAGCATGTTCAGCTTCAATTCTACCGTATCTTCCGTACGTGTTCTTTTTGCTCTATTTGCCAAACAGTGTACAAGACTCCGTGTCAGACCAATCGGTACATAGCTATGGAAATGTAGATATTGTCCAATCCAGGTTTTATTTCTATATACGCTTCATTGTAACGATCCATCTGATCTGCGTGTTAGTACTACGTCTAAAAATGGCACGCGGCCATCACTTTCTTATTCCAATGTAAACACGATGTTCTTTTGCGCCTTGTTAAAAACGGTCAAAAACGTCTGTAAATCTTCCGTCTTGTTCACTAGGCAAAAAATATCATCTGCATATCTGCGATAGTCACTAGTTGTTCTAATTGTTTTGCTCAGCTCGTTATTCTCGAGCACGTTCATAAAAATGTCCGCCAGTACCGGGCCTAACGGTGGGCCCTTAGCTACGCCATCAATCTGGCGATAAGGCTCACCATTGAATTTGAACTGAACGTTACTAGTACAGAACATGAATAACTCCTTCAGCTCGGGTACAGGTAGGCCGACGTTAATCCGGCGACTTTTGATATAATCACACAAGAATTGTATTGTTCCAACCAGGAGGACATTGGTAAATTGGGACGAAACATCTAAGGATAAAATTTTCTTGTCTGGTACAATGAGTTTAGAAATAGAATCCACGAAGTCCAATGTCTCTCAAGCTGTATTTCGTAAGTTATCTCTTGACCGGCTCCAGGATCTCGACAAGCCATTACGCAACAGCATGATAGGGCGAATTATACATTTCAAGTATCGGTCTAAGCGGTACACCAGCCTTGTGTATCTTTGGCAGTCCGTACAGCCGCGGGATGCGGGTTCCTGTTGGACGGATGCAGTTGAACACATATGCATTAATGCTGTCAGCCTGTTTCAACCATCGTAGGATCCTCGAGAACACCTTCTCGATTGCCACTGTTTTATCTTTCCCAGATTTTTCTTTCTGAAATTTCGTTTTATCAGACAAACTACTCATAATTTTTGAAATGTAATCAGCCCTATTCAACAGAACAATTTCGGCTCCCTTATCTGGACTTGATTTCGTAATCGACTGATCGTTTTTCAACGCAGTAAGCTCCTTTAAATGGGACTTTGTGAGTGATCCAGTTCACCACGTACTTTGCTAACATTTCGGAAAACCGGACCAACAGCAGTCTGAGTGGCGCTGAACAAAACTCTTTCTGCGAGAATAAAACAATCTACGATTGTTATTGGGCGACATGCGTTTTGGTTTTAATTCGTCCGCTTGCTGTTACGTTCACTCGAATTTGCCTTAATCATCTTGGTAGTTTACACCTGGTTCTCACACAGATAGTGTGTTTTAATCATCAGTTCGTACAAACAAATTTGATATAACAGCTGATCCGCGTTTTGGATTGGTTGACACTGAGTTACCACAATTCCGTCTTCAGCAGTTCATGGGTAAGCTCTGACTGATTGAACTTTCTCCAAGCAATAGACTGCTCTAGTGAAATCTCATTACAGAGTTTTGCTAATCTTGTCGGTGCTAAGTTGAATAGGACAGCAAACCTATTATGCACCCTCCCAAGCAGTTAAATATATAGAGTGAGGTATGATCGACCAGCACATGTAAATACCCACCACCACAAATGTATACCTCCTCTTCTAATGTAGACATGTCTTCGTAATCAATACTAGTCGTGTTGCACTGGTATACTTTTGAAATCCTTTCATGAAAAACCTACTCAATTATCATTCATTACTCCAAGCCTTCTGGGGAGTCAAAGTTATCATTTCACTTGCGTTTACGTTCTTTCTATCCTCATAAAAATTGCCTACTCACGGTCAACCGACTCGGTCATGATGGTAGTTGTCAGGTTGGTAGACAGACGAGGTCCCCGAGATATTGCCTGGAATGACAACGACATCAGCTTTGTAGGTATGAACTCAGAACTGAAGAAGTTATAGGTTTCGGATCACAAGAATATTGTTGATTCTCTGCTGCAACTTAAACCCCTGCTTACTGGAAGTTAGTCACTGAAGTAGGGGTGAGAAGAATGATCGAAACGATCCAGTGGATGCTCGTCTGATGTTCCATAGCTAGAGGATAAGTTGCTTTGCAGTGAGATTACGTGTTGCTATACAGTTATATGAACAGTTGTGCTTATCGAGACAGCCTTACTCCAGTAACCAAAATGGTTCTACTCGAGGTTGATCAAATTGGGTACACCTCACGCACAAACTATCTACTGCAGGAGTTACGCGAATGATTAATATCAAAGACACGCTACATATTCATGATTAACTAATACTTGGTGTTGTTGTGCAGTGAAGCACGTTAATCAACCAACTAGTTGACTGTCCATTCGACGTAAGGAACTTCGTCCACCTTGCATCTGAACCAGTGTCACACATTCGATCCATGACCCAGTGTTGTCTTACCTATTTGAAAGTAATCATCGGTCAGGCATATCTATGTTCTCTCGGTCAATCAACAAAGTTCTGTTCAATCAATCTAAAACAGTCAGGCAACGAATCCAGACAGAGACCGAAGCAATCGGTATCGGTTCACCTAATTCCGTGTTTTGTTCACAAAGCAGTTCATCCAGTTCCTTCAACTTACTTCACGTCGAGTGGCTCGCCTTACTCGTTCACCCAAATCAACTGCCAGCCATATTCCTGTGATGTAAACTTATTTCGCGTTTTTATATTTGGTGATTAAACATCTCAAATTTTCGTTACCTTTATTATTGTTTCGGTGTGATTATGGAATAAAAAACCACAGAGTAGTCGTGTTCTGTCTTCTTTATCCTCCAAAATTACTAAAACTAACCGGTCGTCCACAATATTACTTTTGAACAAGACAGGCAGTTTCAATTATTCTTATATCAGGTGATCTCCCTACACGTGTAAATGCTTACCTCAAATAGGCCTGTTCGCTGTCTGCATCCATAAGTGATCAGTGGTATATCCTTAATTTCGTTAAATTAGCTGGATACTTACTGATAGGTACACCATTTTTCTGAGTAGTGATACTGCTGTGTCCGTTGTCCAATGATTTTTTCATGACTGCCCGAAATCGCTAACTATCATCTCTGTTTGTCCCCTTATTCCTTATCATCTGAAGTATGGACAGTAGATCGCCATACTGCTGAATACTTCACGGACTTCTATGAGGAAGTTGCTGTCGTTGGCTTATTTACAATTTTGGTGATGTGTTCAATAGATTCATAAGTTTGCACCTAAGAATATACGGTGAAATTTTTGTACATCTTTGCTGGTTTATTGATCAGAAACAGAAAGTAATTAGATGATTTTTAGATGTCAAAGGAATAGCTATAAGGAAAATCAGGTTGAATGAACAAATTAACGACGAGCAGTACGTCAATACATTAACGCAGTTGACAAACGAGTCAGCAGATAAACACAAATCTAGTAGACACACAAACACGTTTATTTAGTTACCTATAGGTCAGCTTTGAAAAGGTGACAAGGCGAGTTGCTACACTGCCTGACCTTGTTTACTAACATAATCTTTGTAGATTCTAGCTTGTTTTAGGGAAAGCCGTGTGAACTTGTTTTTAATCGACACACTAAAAAACATGTGAACAGCCATGCTGATCGCAAATTCTCAAAAAAACAGTTTAATTATCAAGCCAGATAAACAGGATTTTATATACCACATCACTGAAATATATCGCTATGAACTATAATCACCAAGTAGGAACAGTACACATAAAAGGCAGAGCATTATCACTTGTCTCAAATGAAATGAACTGAACCTGCTATAACGGACTAATGGGAAAAACGCCAAATGAACGCATCCCGTTTAGCACAACTACCTTTACAATGAAAGCAGGAGACCTATGTTCATTCAGTTGTACAGAGCAACTATTACTTAGTAGTCCTGTAACTAGACACTTCAGATGTGTTTAAAACGCATACCAGAAGTATATGATGAAATAAGAACCGAACAAGTTGGACATACATAACACAGTTGGAAACACATTTTCTTAATATCTGACGGTGGGATTCAACGTGGCATTTAGCTGGAAAAGTGTCAAGAAGATCATTACGCCGTTTACTACGCAGTTGGATGCCTTACTGATGATCAGTTGGACAAATTTGTCCTATGGCTAGAGCTTCACCCGTGTCTTACGTTTGACGTGCAACTTATAAGCCTGGGTTACAACTATTATCGATTGTAGACGTGAAATTCGCTGGCATACTTCGTTTTAGTATGACAACCACTTGCGCTTCAAACTAGGCTATCCAATATCGGTCCACACAAAGGAAATTTTGACGGTTCGTTGACTGCACGCTGGTAATATGACAAACTTGTTGTCTCTACCTAACTCTTGCTTGCTTCCTGACAAGAGAAAGTCTGTTGATATGAGATCTAGCTAAATTTCGAAGGCTGCTTCATCAATTTGACGGCTGAACCACCTAAAAAATAGAAGCTGACATCCTCAATGCAGGTCAGTAGTTACTCTCAGAATACTGACCATGATTGACAAGCTATTTTGGTTCAGTTTAAGGAGTTCAAAAATATACTTAATGGTTTTTTAAGCGAGGCGTCGATGAACTGTGGTCACTGCTACTACTACTACTACTATTATTCTACAATGTACAAAACTTAGTGAAAGGTGACCAGTCTGTCGGTACTATCTCAGACTGTGTAACTGCGGCAAAATCTACATGGACAAGCCTGAGGGAAACATGATCTCTAGAGTGAAGGAACATTTGGTTAAATGAGCGTAGCAGTCTGGATCCCGAAAAAAAGTCGATATCACTGAAACAGCCAGTTTCCACAGTTCCTAGACACCACCTGACCACTGGTCGCCCTATTGACCCAATCTGTGCACTCGGAATTCCATTCCATTATTTCAAACCATGATTCATGAGGTTTCCTGAAACGGTCGCAATCAGTCGCCTGAAACCAGCCATGTGTTTAAAAACAATTACTCGTGAACATGACCACTCTCTGGATTTAGTTACTCGTCTTAACCCGCTGGTTAATCATCTGCCTTCTAGTTTTGTTGCAAGAATGATTTATTTTCATTACAAACTAAGTACTAGTGAGTTACTACAAATATTACGCATCCATAAATTTGTGTGCATCTTGTTCAAACGTCTGCAGGCAATTAATCTTTCGGTTGTCATTTGGCGACAATCGCTCGATTGGTATAAGTATGAGTAGATACTTTTATACTCAGGTGAAAAATGGAATCCATAAAATCTGCCCCAAAGCTGCCAACTTCATTTACCGGGACAATACTTCACGCGTAATCATTTAAAACGTAAATCCAGCTCATACGTTTACCACTTTAAACGAGGTCCTTCAACACATAAGGATTCAATAGAAGTGAAAATAAACTAAGTGGGAGTTTTCTAGAAAACTACCATGCTGCTTTGCTAATGATGTAATTCCTCGCATATACAGAAAGCTGGCCGACATGTACACATATCAGAAATTTGGTTTCAACTGTAGAGTGAAAAACGTTTATCGGTTGTAAGATTCAAAAGGCTGTGGTACTAATGAAATATATGTTTGCTAACGACTTTGCATTTACACACATTACTTATAAAAATCGGCTTTCTGAGTGGTTTCTAAAGCTCTGCAATCTTTGAATGAAAATGAAGGGCAACATTTACCAGAAAAATCTTACAAAACTGAGTTCTCTTAAACTGTTTCCTCAAAACAGATACAAAAAATGTTGCGGAAAGTCAACCTTTTGATTTACTCTCATCAGTGGCTAACGTAAATTTAGCAAATGTTTAAACAGATTAGTGAGCAACAAGTGAACGGACAAAAACTTTCTATCAGTCATTCGCGTCCAAACAAACACTTGTTTGTCAAGGGGTGTTTCAGCTTGAACCATTTTTTACCCCGCTTGAATGTACTAAGTAGACTTATGTTTGATTGCATGTAAATAAGCATATCAAAACTCAAAAGCCGTCGATAAAAACAAATGATTTCAATTTATACTGCCATATGTTACCATCCAGCTGCACATGGAAAGCGAGGATAGTCAACTATGGACAACAAAATTCGATGGCGAGCTGCTGGGGAAAGCCAATCCTTCAAGCGGGCTGTGTGAACATAACAAGATTGTAACGCGAGCATTGCATAAAGTAGGGTTTGACTTCGGATTATAGTTGACAAATAGAATGAAAGTTCTCTAAACGCGCATATTACAGCACTCAGGCAATGTTTGGGTTGTATGAAGTATAGTACAACTGTACTAAATTGAATGAATTATGGCCAACGCCATGGCATTTGAGGCGGAACCTGAGAGATCATATTCTTTTTACTAGATGTGGAAACATTGACATAACAGAAAAAAAGAAATTTTTATCCCTAGCTTAGTATTTTGTCATGCTTCACATGTACTCGTCAATTGTGTCCGTACACAGTGGTGACAGACAACTGATCGGCAATTAGCCCAGTGTTTATCAACAAGATAAGGCTTCTATTCTGGTAGTTTTGACATTTGCTTGTTTTTATTCCGAAGACTGAATAATGCCTTTTACTTGAAGATTGACTTGTGAGGAAACCGATAACCGGACTCTCGTTTTGGCTCAGATTAGCAGTGACAGCCTAAAATGAGTCATTCATTTCGACAACCAAGTGTACCTCAGCGTCAACTGTAAGTAAGGCGTGCTCTTCCAGTTCAATTTTCGGGCAGTCGAAAGCATATATATCTAGTTGACTCAAGGGATAAATTATGTTGTGGTTCAAGGACCGTAATCTATTAAAAATGTGTAATACCCCTTGAAATTGACACGCATACATGCCCATTACTTACTGTCGCGCTTTGAGGTCACTTGTAGGAACTAACTCGCCTGAAGTCCACAACTAATCAGAGTCTGTCTTGGTGAGTTTCTACGTTGCCTCGTATTTGAACAATATGTTATTCCAGTGACTTGATCAACTAGACTTTGTGCTCAGCAGTGTCTCCTTCACAGATGATTGCACTATATATAGGCAGAGGTGTCACGTATACGTTTTTATTCTATGTTTTCGTTGGTAACTACAAAGACGTGCAACGGCGTTAGCCAATCCGAAAGAAGCTTAGAGAAACCGATAAAAATGTCACAAGCTCCGAGAGTCTTGCATTGCTTTTTTCGAATCATCCAAACGGACATATTGCTGAGCGTTCTGTGGATACACTTCACTGCGTTTATCAAATTGAACTACTTTGCTGTCATTGTCTGTCCCAGATAGAAAACAAACAATACGTTGTATGAGTCAGTTGTTTGTTATGATTATAAGTGAGTCGTTCGTTAGAAGTTACCAAAATCTGTGTTATGCAGCCGGTTTTGAAAACTCATTAACGTTCTCATTTAAAAAGTGAGTCACCTCAGAGAATTCGCACTCTTCAGCGGCTGCCGAGAAGCATCTGATATCTGTTGAGTTCGATCACAATCAGATTAGGAAATGATGGAAATTGCTAAGGCATTTGTTCAGACAGAAACTACCCTACAAAGAAAAAAGCAGTTGTAATGTATATCCGACAGTGACTTTCATTTTTTTGGAGCTTAAAAAACCATGCCAAAAAAAAGTGCACCACAGCAAGTGTTGGAAGTAAGGAAAACCTTTTGTGCTGGATAAAACGAGTAATTGCGTAGTACGGTATAGTGTTCACTATTGTACTCCTGTTCCTTGACTTCTCCGCCGTTTATTAGTTAATGCATACAATCGAGGTGGTGATGTGATTTTTGGGATTGTGAACACCCCCGAGGTCATGTATTCAAACATTGATCAACTGTTTGATGACCGTGACGAAATCACGGCTAAAAGCCGGGACTATGGTGAGACAAAACAGGACGTAACTCAGGATTGAAGCAACTTGGCTTGAGATTTCAAGGACGAATCTACAATCAGAAAGCGACGTTTTCTTCGGCAAGTCTTAAATACAGTATCAGCTAGAAAGAAAAACCTATAACACAGGTGTCTGCTGTACCTGTAGAAATGATTAAGACTGATGTTATTTAGTCCATCTACACAGAAAGTTTCGTGGATGTTCCTCATGATACCACAGAAAAGAGTGAACCGAGTTTTTATATGATAGTGGTCGTTTCTATGTCAATCTTATTGCTATACCTGGGTAACGTTAGCCTGATAGTCGAAGTTGTTTTCGTCGACAGTTCCAAAACTTCTATTTATGTAAACCGCCATTGAGGGCGCATCGAAAAATGGTTTCAATACTGATCAGTAGTGATAGTTCTAAAACTAAATTCTCCAAGTGGTTCAGCATTCCAGCTAAGTAATCAGAAGGCTGATCATCCTTTTTGTAGATAGTAGCGAACTTTCAAATCTTAGGTTTTACGTGAAGATTTGCACTTCGAGCTAATTTCTTGCAGAAATGGGGCAACGTAGTTTGACAGTAACCTTCGTTTATGGATTTGACAGATTAACTCAATTCAAGAAAGTTGAGAAGCGTTCTTCTAATAAATCTACTCTCTTGAGGTTTCAACAGAAGTTGAATGAGAGCAAAAGTATCTAGATCACAAGAATTTTCCATGTGAATTTTGAAATGGAGAGCGACGTAACTGGTCGGACTAAAGGCAGCATACAATAATTTATGATAAATTAAGTGCCCCCAAATCCTGGTTGCTAGGCTTCATTCGTTTGTCAAGTGAAGTTAGGTAGGCAAAATAGGGAATCGGCAAGATGTTCATTATAAAATATATCTCCGGAACAAAAGCCAAACTAGAATAAAACACAATACTTCCTCCAGAGCGAGTATCTATTCACATCAGACAAAGTTGACCGACTCAAACGTTGGTCTGTCTAAGCGGTGTAAACTGTCAAGCACAGTTGTGCATATTAGTCATGGGTAACCGGAGCAGAGATGAGTCACTCCCTACAAGCCTATACTACTACATGTTTGAAAATGGACCATAGGTTGCTACTGCACGATAGTCCTGGTGGCTGTCTATTAACGAATACTTTGAGCGTTTCTTATATATTCTGTGCGTAAATGGATATATGAGAACCCTTTGGAGGAAGTGAAAACAGTGCGCTCCAAAAATACCCATAAAGAAGACACTAATGGACGATTCTTTTGGCCATTCTCATACCTGATTCTTCAATCAATGTTAAGTTCATAAAAACTGCGTTTTTCATGTCAGCGAGAAATCAAGGTTTTGTGAGAAGAATGGATAATTTTCATCAGGCTGTAAATCTAAAGTCTCCCCATATTATCATTATAGTAAACGTCTGAGAAATTTGATTTAACTGCTTTGCTTTGCACGTTCATGTTCGGACTGCTAACTTTCAACTATATCCTATTAATTCGCTCAAAAATACCCATTGAAGTCATGAGAACGACAAAGTAGCGAACAAGACTTGTTTTCTGTGTTTGATCATCAGGCTAATTGCAACACAATAAATATGAAAACAGTAGCTGGGGTGAGTCAGAATATAGTCAATACAGGCTTTGGACAGCGTATTTGTTGTCAGTTACGCAATCACTGTTCCAAATCGTGGGCTTCATTGACTGTAGGCCAGGGGAGATTAAGTGTCCGCACGAACTTCATCTGAGCACAGAGGTCGGGGTTGCGTAATCGGTTACTAATAACCTTGGCAACGGTCAACATTCGGAATCTCACCACTTTTGATCTATTCTTTGGCACTCGGTAGACAATCTGAAAAGCTTCCTTCTCACTGACAGAATAATTAGAGTAAGTCAACTGAGCAACAATCGTGCTTGAAAACGTTTTAACCACACCATTGTTCAACCACGCAGAATGACGTTCACGCACCCTGTAAGACAATCGCATTGTAGTACGACCAATGTATGATGCTCGTCACGAGCTAACAAACGAGTACACACAACAGCTGGTTGTAGAACAGGAAAGTTTGTCTTTGAGTTGTGACATGATAATGGGTGTTGAACAGTTGAGTGGCAAGGTAGGTTGTTTCGACTGACTTTTTAAGCTTTCTTGAGATGACTTCGGCCATGGGATTACTCTTGAAAGAAAGACTGATAAAAGCAAATTTCTTATTCAAATAAGGTGATTTAGGTTTTGGCTCTACCGCCTGCATCGCTTTTTGAATGAGACGCATTGGGTAGCCATTCTGCATAAACATTTCTTGTAAAAAGTGTGGCTCACCTTGTAAAGTGTCAGGGGTGCAGATCTTCAAAGCCCTATCCGTCAGACATCGTATGAGGTTTCGCTTTCGATTTAGCGGAACGAAACTGTCAAAGTGAATGTTCTGGCCACTCCAAGTTTGTTTTCTGCACACACTCCGTTGGATTGAACCATCCTCCCTTCTTACTGCGCCAACATCCAAAAAATTTATCTGACCATTGTTGTCTGAAGCCTGGGTGAACTTAGCGAGTTTTAGAAAAATGACTGGTTTGCTTTGCCGTCTGTCAACTACCCGTTTGATTGTTTTGTTTCTATGTGTTCTCTAAAGTGTATGGAAGGAACTCAGTTTGCGACGCTGATGTTCATCAAACGTTATTCAGATATGTTAGTTGTGGAACGGTTTCAACCGCAAGGTTATTTGAGAACATCTCTACATATATATCCCTGCATATATTGGGGACAAACTATTAGCGGACTACAGAGAAGCACTATACTTCGATTTACTGAAAATGTGTATTGAACAAATAGTGTGATTTATCAGGCACCTGAAACGGCCATTTTCTATTCTGTTGCTTTCAGGAAGCCGTTTTTGCATAGTTTACAGTGATGCATTTTTTCGCAAAAGCCGTAAATGATTTCGTTGTCGAAATATAAAAGAAGTTGGATTGAAAGAGCTAGATGGAAAGCGGCTTATGTTCGTTCAACGTCCAACCACCCCGTCACCTAGAGTGAGAAATAAAAAAGTTTCTTTTTTTGCAAGCCCCTCTACTTTGGGGATTTGTGATCATGATGGAAAATCTCCAGTTTGTAACAGTGAATTTTTAAAGTGAGAAATGAGTTCAACCAAAATGAGTGGCAAAATTATTAGTCAGCTTCAATTATTCCCTCATGGCATTGGTGAAATAGTCATCAGTTGGCAAGGGTATGCAATACCGACGGATTGCAACAGAAAAAATACTTTAGTCCATCACTTCCTTTCAACGAAGGATGATTAGGAAGTCTATCCGAATGCGAAGGCCACAAGCAGAGTGAAGGATGTTCGACTTAAATTTTTCGAACTGTTATAAGGTGAACGCTATTGTGCTCTACCGAATGAGTATGAGGACATTATTCTATTTGTTTATTACGTTTAGTTGTGCGCCTATAATGTGAATTTATCGTACGCACATATACTTGGAGAATACACGGGTTGAAATGTAGGTTACTATACAAGAGATCGACCCAGAATAATAAACGGATGTTACATTGTTTTATCAATGTACGGGCATTTCAATAGAGAGTAGTTTATGGTACCCCAAAATGAATTACAACTTTCATTCTGTTCGGGAACTGGTTGTATCCCTTACTATCACTGTTATTTGAGAAGTGTAAATACATTCAAGGAACTTCACTCCATAATCCATCGACCAAATTGGTAATGCGTACCTGCGTCCATTCGTGCGCAACTATCTAGCCAACATGCCTCAAAGGCTCTCACATAATTACATAGCAGGACTACGCGAAGACCAAGTCAATGTATTAATGTTTTACAGCATAAGCCAAGTGTTATCGGTTATCCTGGTTGAAACATCACATACACTGTAGACGCTAGATGTAACAATAAAAACGAATTATGTGAAGATGTGAATTAAAAAAGTGGCTGACAGGGCATACTTACAGGAAAGTCAGTCTGCTTTTAGCACTGAAATTAATGGTAACCCA
Organism: Paragonimus skrjabini miyazakii; assembly: GCA_014338405.1. Lineage (NCBI taxonomy): Eukaryota > Metazoa > Platyhelminthes > Trematoda > Plagiorchiida > Troglotrematidae > Paragonimus > Paragonimus skrjabini miyazakii. The sequence goes on from JTDE01000150.1 coordinate 159,040, forward strand.
GTTTACCATTGTGATAATCGTGAGTCGGACAATTGTTTTAAGTTCACGCCTCAACAGCTTAATTCTGTGAATGACGGTTCTAAATCAACTGAAGTTAACCTGTTATTCGATGTCCGTTACACTTAGAATGCAATTCCATACTTTTTTTATTATGCCGTTCCGACACTGAACTTGTCAAACTCTTTTTTAGACCGTTTGCATCGCATCCAATCCCATATACGTTAGTGGCTGTGAAGAGTGGGTACAACGTTGGTTTATATGAACAGATCAGCTTTGAGTTGAAATGCTAACTGGACTGTACCACGTCGGCAGATAAAATATCGCCCTCCTCCCATCAGTTTCCCAAGTGATGTTTTTTCGGCCTTGCCTCACAACTCAAAGCATGGTTTCTGTTCGCGACTACTGTGAAAACCAAACGATATCCTACAGATATTGGACATGAGATTCATTTCTATTCTGCTCGAGAAACATGAAGATACTACATTAAATTATAGAGAACAAATTCTCGATTAGAACCACGTGACATACTCTGGAACAATATATTCTCATGATTATTGGACACGGCAATTTTCGTTTAGTACAATTTTGACAGCTTTTGACTGATGGCTGATGACTTATGCCCAAAACTTTGCTTATTTTTTTAATTGCGTTTACATACAACAAGTTTACTTGACATCTGTATAAGCATATCATTTTTGTCAAAAATTCTGTTTCCATAGCTTGCGGACAGAGTTCAAGTGTCGTACCAGTGCGCACCAATGTTGAAACTTTAATTCTGGAATGTGTTCGAAGACTTGACTGGTTTCAACCATGACATGTTTTTCATATCACTGTTAAAGCACTATTGGATAATAAGAACTTACATAAGATGAATAGCATTCCGTTGGTGGTGACCAATTTCAATAATCGTATAATGAATATCTAGTGTTTTCATTGTATACTTTTACACCTTCGTGCTCTAGTGAAGTATATGAGTTCTGGTAGTCAAAGGGCGCGCTACTTTCAAGGGTTCTGATTACTTAAGCATCAACGGTTACCTTAAATGGATGAACAAAGTCATGATGATGATCAGTTTTTAATAGGATTAGTCCAAAAGTGACTCAAATTCTGTAGAGCCGCAAGATATACGTGGCACCTTATTAAATGTAAAACCGAGTAGAGCAAATGATTATGAAGTAATTTGTTAGTGATTACTCTGTTTTCTGATGAAAGAACAGAAAACCTCTTTACCATTATTCCGCTTATACTTATTCCAACATTTGAAAGTAAACCCCGAAAGTAGTATCAAAACCTCAATCTACAAAAATCATTAAGTATAACGGTGTTATTGGCAAGATTAAAAAGAAAAGTTTTCTGGGCATAAATATAAGTAAACAAAGAAACAGTACAACTTTAGATCATCCGTTTGTTGAGAATTATGGTAAGAGAAATTCAAACAGGTAAACGAATGATATGTTGTGACTGAAACATTCTTTGAAGTGTCCTATTCATGTGACACTAACGAATTTAAGTTTCACAGGATTTTGACATTTGAGGTTACAACTATACTGTCAAAGTCCAAAGAGCAAAGACAAACATCTCCACTTAGTTTGCCGGCCAAGACAGGAATGAAACCAATTAAGGTAACCGGCTAATTTGGGCTGCACCGTTTTATCTGACAAGTAAACCTGGTTTAATGCTTGTTCGGCATCTGCAATTATATTTTGGGAAGAAGACAGTTCTCAGCGTAATTTTTAATGGCTTGATGATAGATATTTGTAAAGTATCCCAGTTGCTTTTTTCAGAACTTTCAGTGATCTAAACGTTTTTTCAGTTGCCATCAAATTTTTCTTTGTGTTTGCGACTAAGAGACACTGCAACCATCGGTGAATCCATCGAATGTTGAAATCATACAAGATTCACCGATCGTCTGCTCTTTGTGTTCCTGTCTACGGTGATGTGTCATATTTCTGAGACTGCACAGTGAGTGAACCTGAACCGCTTTAAACAAACTATATCAAAAGCCAGCAATCAGACACATTGTTTTTGTCAAAAATTCTCCTTGTCTATTTTCCATGACTTCTGATGCATATATGTTCATAAACTTATTCCCGGATTCACGTTTAATGCTTTCCTAAAGTGACGTGGGCATAACAACGTGGAAATATTCAATGAAATCGCATGCTAGATCATCGTTTTGCTTGTTTTATCATCGGGTGTTGACTGAAGCGACATGATTTCTGTCTTCTCACTTTGTACTTACGTGCGCCAATTATTTTGATTCTCCAGTAAACAGTATGAACAATGTTTTGGTTATGAATTAACCTGCAGTCAAAACATCTGGGCCTTGACTGAATTCTAACTGATGACACGGGATGCACACGCCTACGCGATATATATTCTATCAACAAGCTAACGTTGTACATAGAGCGTTCAGAACTTCCTGATTTTGATTGAATCACCATACTGTTATAAGGCGTTAAACAACCAGCAGTGTGATCCACCAAAGCCACGATCAAACATTACAATTGTACTACTAGTAAGTAGATAGACAAATGTGTCAACTATGGCGTGATACATATTTTGTTTTTTGATAAAAGATGATCAAATGATAATACTGCTTACTTTGTGATTACGTCTATGCTGTGGACACAGTTTAGTTGTCATCTCGTTGCAGCAAATTAGTTTAGGCCAGGCATCATAAATATTTTGAAGCCGAGCTGATTTCCGGAAATTTCAGAAACGACATTTACTTTCGTAATTACGGGTGGACAATGTTTAGGATAACTGGTAGCGTTGGTCTACACATCGAGGCGGGTGGCCAATATCATAGTGAATGCGGTGTTCCTTCTGAAAGTGCGTTCCGCTAAAAGTATTCACTAATGCTTGCACTAAGCAGTATACTGTGCATTATAAGTGAGTAAGCTGACTTTCTTCCACTCAATTTTTGCGTCAATGGTTTTTGACACAACAACAAAAATTCTGACTTTATCGACAGACAGCGCGTAATTTTACTGGATGTATGCACTGTCATATGATGCATGAAGTCATATCCGTGGGCCGGGTAGCTGACAGCTCACTTCAGTTATCCCCTACACAGAATAAGCCGAACGATTTATAAGGCAGTTTTAACTGAACATCACCAATGCTACTGGTATCCACTGAATTTGTCCTACCGATCAGTTACTTGACAACGTGATTGGGTTGAAGAAATTGCTTTGTGTCACTTGTTCGAATTCAGTGGTGTCATATTTTTAGCTATTTGTTTGCGTCTAAATCAATAAATCTACGGCACAAATCTTTAGTAGTACTCAATCCCATGCGTATTATTTTCATTCTCATTGGTTTAATTTTCTATTTGTAGTAGGTGTATTCCGTTCTTGCGTTACAACTCACTTCTTGTAAGTTCCATCTTCATTTCCAGTACATCTTTCTGTTGTCTGCAAGGGTTAGCTCAACTTACCCTGTGTTCGAACATTGATTATTTCTATTTCATTGTGTTAGTATTTATTATTTTCACAGTAGCTGGTGAGCTATTTCAATAAAATGTCTCACTTTCATGGTTGAACGATACAAAGTTTATTCCAACTTGCTAAAATATCCCAAGCAACCTGGACCAGGCGTGGTACACACCACATAGATTCACAATCTCTCATTCATAAGAGTACCATTGAATATGGTGAAAAATGACCATATTTTGATTGCACGAACATGTTGCAGCTATTATCATGTGGAGACTCAGTAGAAGTAAATGCTTGAATATGATAGCAGTCTACAATATGATAGTTATCACTAACCATTACGTAATAAGAAACCTTTCTTACAACTCCCAACACCAACTGGATGCAGGATGTATTGTTCTGTCCTCTTTCCAAGAACGACAGCAAATGTTTGCTTTCAGAAAGCTGTGAACGTCAGCTGTGAACACCATTACCTTATTAGATATGAGATAGGGAGTTTATTGTTAATTCAGAGAACTGCACTGATACATGACAGTTTAAATTCAGGTTTGTCAGCAGGTTATGTTACTAGTTTACTGGTTAAATACTTCGTGTCAAAAGATAATCAATGACCTTCACAAAGTATGAAATTTTCTCTGAATAAAGTTGAACCTGGTTCCCCTAACTGGAGCTTAGCGAACTTTGTGATCTCCTGCTCGAAGTGCCAACATACTGAAAAAAATGTTGGGTTGAAATTCTCAAAGATACCTCATATTTTGACGAATGCAGCTTTGAATTAACTTCATATAAAAAGTTTATCCGCGAAATACTTAGCATATTTAATAGGTAAATTCTTCAGAGCAAAAAGTATTAGAGAAAACTGCTAATTATTTCTGTTTGCTATCATTTTACACATTGAATTAACTGACAATTACTGGTGAGCGATACTCATTTACCTTCGTTAAACTGCACAGTTAAGCGAAACTGGGATGCGCTCGACTCCCTAAAACCGTCAACCTGCTGGGCACAGGAAAGAAATACACAAATGCATGGCGATTACTTCTACTGGAACGTATGTAAAAACGACTGTTAAATTACTTCCGAATAGTGCTTTGGTTGTGACAATCTGTTTGAGACCGATTTGGAAAGACTCTGGACCTCTGCTGATTCCTAATCAGGGAGAGAAAATTATTTTTCCTGCTATCATTGTTTAAAAACAAACTTAGTGAAACACTGTGCTCTGCAAGATTATTCAACTGACAGATTTTTTCAAACACGTACTAAGGTGATTAATTTACCGCAAAACTATCTGGCGTTTGGTGTTTCAAAAGGCGCTGGGTTACTTGTTAAAAACAATTACTATGGATGGTAACTGTGTGAGAGCAGAATCAAGAATTTAGGGGTGTGTTATTGACTCGATAGATTTTTAGATATATTAGGAGGAAAAGTACACCGCCGCCTTTTTAAATGACAAGCATTGTGTTTAACCGCGGATGAAAAACTGACAAGCGTTCCTTCTTCAAATGATTTGCTGCACAATAATTATTTGAAGATAATGCTGTCATATGTGGCATTTCGCCGGCGCCTGTAGCAGCGTCCGCAAAACAACATATAACACTTTCAGCTACACAATTTTTGCACAGAAATGCGGTATTCTGAAGGTGAAATAAGTGTTTTTTGTGTTGGTGGATATTTTAATTTACAGAATAAGGTTTTGCTGAACTGAAGCACAAATCCACATTTTGGTGTTACTACCACACTTAAAATGATCTAAACAAAGAATATGTCTTTTTTAAAGTAGACTTGATAAAAAATAGTTTTTCAAAAACCGGGATATTCGGTGGTGCTGGATAAACTGTCGCATGTCAATATCATGGTATCACGTGAGAGATAGGTCATTGCTCGGTGATCAATCCGGTGACCAAACTGATTGAACTGTGGATAAAACGGTCTTCACCACTGCTCGCGTTTACTTTGCCAACGCAAACTAGAATTGTGTTGTTGACAGGTGACCGATTACATTATGTATCAACAGCTGTAAACACTTGGTGGTGACCTTTTTTAGTCACAAATCCACTTTGAATGTGATAACAAAACATAAATTTCTTGTTTGTATGATGTCCTTCATGCTTCATTCAAAAAGACTAAGGTGTAGTTTGACTTCCGGTTTGTAAATGAATGCGTAAATTGACACGGAAAATCTGCCATTTCCTTTTAGGGCGCAATAGTCAAAAGGCAATTAAATTGAAATTGCGACTAGCCACCAGTGCTACACAACTTGAATCAGTTCAGACTGTAGACTTAATGGAAGTGATTTCTGGTTAAATCAATCCAACGTAACACAGTTCAACCTGCAAACAGTATAACTAAAGTAATAACTTTCAATCCGCCCATAAGTGCCAATCGAATTCGAAACTGTTGCTCTAACGCTCGTTTTCTCCTATTGTGCTTGTTTGTTGTACGAATTTAGAACTCTGAGACACTTTTGCCTTAACAGCACTTGATTTGCAATTCACTGATCTATTCAGACGAACTACTGGACAGACGAACTAGAAATAGCATTAATCAACATTATGGGAGTGTGTGCATCAGAATTGGTTCGCCGTTGACATGACGTTTTGTTTAGATTAGGTTTACAACGGTTAGGATAATGAACAAGATTTCGTATTATTGCATTATAAGATTAATTTGGAACAGTGCCTTACGGAGGAACGTGCCAATAATTGTCGATCAAAACCAGCCAATCACGTTGTCGAGGTTGGCCTTAAGAAGCGGTAAGTAAAACACTGTTCAGAGGTATGTGGATTCCAACACCTGAACCGACTGATTCTAAGTCGCGGAAAACAATAACGAACTGACTGGGGAAAATGTAGCATTACTGTTTCCCAATAGCTACCGATACTGCAATTATTGTTGTGCTTCTATAACATCGGTTTGCTTCTCTTCTGAGACATTTCAACAGTAACTAATCTTGGGTACCTTACCTTGTTATTAACATTCTGTGAGAGTGAGGCAAAAAAAAGTCTGTTTACCATCCAGACTTGGTTTTCAACTAAGCTCAACCGTGTTCAAGTCGTTGAATATTTTAATTTACGCCCGTCGCTATTGTGTCAATAAGCGAGTGGATAGCGCTGACTTCCGGAAGCACCACATTCACATATGCGATCAAACAGATAACGTTTTTAGCCCAATAGCTGCATTTCCGTTCGTCAGCTATTGACATCCTTTGCATCTCACAATAATTACCAATGATTATAGCTTTGTGCGTCAGCTGACGAACCAAGCATGATAAGCTACAACGGTAATGGTTTGTATTCATCGGCAGACGGTCGTAAAGCAGGTATCAAAATAAAGTTTACAGTTGACACTCAAGTATAAGACGACAGTTTACATGTCAAATTCCGAAAGTATCTGTCTGAAGTCTGCTCGACAGTTCTTTGGGCTAGGTGACTGATTGTTTGACAGTGCATCAGTTACCAAGCCAACACGGTTGTGTTCATCAATTGTTATCACCTGAAAGCTTTTCTCTACATCCTTGATGTCCGTACTCTTATTTACTCTGTCTCGAGCTAAATTCCATACTGCTAACAACAGCAACAAACTAGCATTATCGGTCAAGAGCCAAGGACTTATGCAAAGGCTCCTCGTTCGTCGCAGTAACTAAAGTGACAGTAGATCTTGTGCCAGTCATCGTTGGCTCAGCTTTTCTAAACATATCAACTCTACAGCGCGAGCATGATTGTCAAGTAAAAAATTCAGAGTCAGTCACTTTGGTCAGTAGGTTCAGTACTGCTTTTGTTGAACTTAAAAACTGTCAGGCTGTTTGTAACACATATATCAAGCAGACCCTCAAATAGTGGAGCATATGAGCAATACCGTACTGGAGAAAACTGAGAAGTTTTTTAGAATAGTGCTCGTAATTAGGTGAGTTTTGCTAAAACATGTGTACCATAACGTTCTTCTGAAGTGGTGTTCAGCCAAAAATGAGACCCAGAATTGAAAAGAATATTGTATTGACGTTGTGACCGAAAGTGTGCACAGAAATGGTGTAAGGTATAGAGTTAATTGTCGCAGTGCCGTATAGACTTAGACTATATCCTGAAAACCAAGATAATGGTTAGATGGGATAATTTAAATTGAAGTTTGAAGAAGACTTTGTTCTTATGGGATTGTGCAAACTAAGCTCTTCAGATTCTACCCTAAATATCTGTAAATATTTAAAAACAACAGTTTGTTATGTGTCATCTGTTCAAAAGTTTCCTAAACAAGCATGAGGTGAATAGTAAAAATTTGTTATGCGCGGATGGATAGTGTATAGATGAAGCCACGTTTGTGTTGTCCACTTCAAGTTGATATTTGATAAATTGTCCAATTCACTGTTAATTTGGTCATAACATCGTTCAATGTATGTCCATTGCCATTGACGTGGACATCACAGCGGACTGAAAAATTAAAATGGAACTTTTTATGTGGATACTACTAGGTTTGTAATGGCTCTATTCAATAAACTTAACACAACCAATAAATCCTGTATGGCGGTTGATAACGCCTTAAGAATTCAAGTAATTATCTTCCCTCCATTGACATACATTTTTTGGTGTGGGGTCCGGAAAGCTCTCAATTATCACAGCGTCATTCTACTAAGGCGCACTGCTTTCAAAATCACATTACAGATTCTCCTTAGAGAAATGTAGACTGATAAGTCGTAGGAGCAAATATACTCGCAGATATATTTAGCGGGAATAGCACGGTTTAGAAGAGAGAACCAGCAACAACAAAACGTATCTATACGAACATGCTCATAACTGATTGATAAGATGTGTTAATACTCTACAACTTGACATCCGGGTTTGACGAACTCCTCAGCGCATTTCTGGCCAGCTGTCAAGGGCAGTAGTGTTGGGCTTTATAATTATTGATTGCCAGATATATTAATATGACATTGCGTAAGATTCAGAGATATTCGTAGATGTGGTGTTTGTGATTCTGTTAGTTTTAGTCCGTTTAGTTAGTGCGCTGAAACCTATTGTATAATAACTAGGACTTGTCGAGTTCAAAAAATTAATTAGTGCTCGGCACAGAAGCGATTACCTACGGCAGTCCTTTTTTTTTTAACTTGTTTATTCTCACTTAGAACTCAGATGTTTGTATGGAGCACGTTCAACTGAGTTCAGCAAATTAGTTTTGTGGTATATCACTGAACAGACATATTAATGTAACTAGCAAGACCTTTTATTCCTTGAGACTATACATTACCCCCATTACAATAGGTAAAACTCTTTAACAGAACACGAAAATGAAAAACTCTACCTGTAGGTGGTCAAGATACTTCAGGTAAGCAAATCCATAATCCTACTCGCTTTACGACGGAATTTTTTGAGCTCTTTCTGTTTGGAATGTACATAAATTTCGTTCTACTCCTTGCAGCCGTGCATGGTACAGTCATTAGGCTGTGGTAAAAATAGCATAAATGTGTAATCTACCTAAGTGAACGCATCCAGGGGTCTAACCCGAAAAATCTTGTTCAACAATCATGAATATCCTCTACTCAAACAACACTAGAAATATTTTCATTTGTCAAATTATCTCACCACTTGAAGAGTATTATTTCATTTACATTGTGAAAAAATGTTTTAGTCACAGGTTCTGCGGAGGGTTTGCTGGTAAGTGTAGTAGACATGATTTCGTAATTTAAACACCACTAAAAACTGACCGCAGTTATCGCATACTTATGGAATGTTCAACTACTCCCCTTTAAGTGGTACCACATTCAAACTTTTCCCTTGTTGTCGCTCACAAACAGTGTATGCTTTCGCCAAGTGACTGCAGAAGCTGCGATCAGATGTGATTATGGCTGAGGTTATATGATCCAAAATCCCCTTCTTAACACTGGTAATACAAATATCGTGCAACAAGTTTAATGGATTTAGTGACTGTAACCTGGAAACTAGTCTTAGTCGTGGGGTCAAAGACCGGAGTCTATAGGACAATTAATGCTCTTTGTAGAGGTGATTTGACAATTTGAGCATAAGTAAGAGGACGTGGCTGAACGATTAATTGATCAGTCGTCCCAAATGTAAGGTCATTAACGCGGTGGCCTACACCGTCCTGTCAAGTAGGAGCGGTCAGTGTTTCCTTTCAGACCATGAAAAGCATATGCACTACCAGGCAGGTCTAACAGAAGAAAAACCCTAATGGATTGCTTCGTTGTGGAATGGGCTCGCTAACTTATCCATGAGAATGCAACAGCTGTGGCCACTTATGATTGACTTACAATTAATAGTAACCAAAATTTTTAAACACACAAATAAACATGGTTTTATTTTAGACAGATTTGTAACTGATGGATTTGTTAGAACGTTAGTGAACGATAAACTGTTTGCTTCTCGTGGCGTTTACATACTTTTGTTAATAAGTCAATCATCCGGTCTTTCAGGCTGACGTTAAAACGGAGAGCTCCTTTATAGCACGTGCCTGCATTCAAAATAAAAACATAGGCTACTCTTTTGGAGCAGCAACCGGTTGTTAACATTGCCGAAACTCAGAGCTCTCGAATATGTCTCTTGTAAGTTAAATATCTAATGACAGTACTTGTTAGTAAAGGGTGTGTCGAGTACTGTATATCAGTAACATGTTGTCAATATAGGCAGACCCAAAAACAGTTTCCCTGTGGAATCCAACTAGAAACTTCAACCCAAAGACTGTCGAGAACAAACAATTCGACGCGACGTTGATTACAGAGAATAACAACTACCTTAATTCAAACCAGCTGCAGAAAGACCATGTCCAAACATGGCAAGCGCTCTTCGAGCTGACCTACGAAGTAATGTCTGGGCGTGATGTTTTGACCACTTGTTCGAATCCAGCCGAAGCCCAGACTTTTCGTAATTACGTCAAATTTAAAAATCGTAAATCTGCCAAGCTACTTATTAGTAACACAATCGCTTCAATTTTCTTGCCATTTTATGGTGAGTTTTCCACCATTTCTGCTCCAAATTGTGGAGATTTCCTGACGATTGGACAGTTAGATTTTTTTGTTGGAAATTCTTTGAAATTCAAAAACGATATCCCACTGACGTCGTGTGCCGTTTGCAAACAATGCGCGGAAATTTGGGGGCTTGTGGAATTCCCAACCACAGTGATATTGTAATCCATATCAACTTACTTTTTGATGAAGCACAACACTACATCTACTGCCATAGTTGGATTAGGTCGCATATGTGAGTAAGCCTGTTCACCCCTCGACTGTCTACGTTCGTCTGATGTGTATAGACTGTAAAACCTACACACATACTTAGCATATAAAAAAACGCGTGCAATTTTTTTGTGCAGTGCTTCCTGCACTGATAAAATTTTTAAGTGGAACTTATTGTTTCAGATCTACAAACTTTGTTTGCGATAGCTACGATCTGGACTGTCTTCTTGTGAAACACTCCAAAAAAAAACTTACCAAATTCTGTTTATTTTATGCAATTCATTTAGGCTGATGGAGTAGTACACAAGTCGCACACATAAATAGCTAGATCATTTCAAACACAATAATGCGACGCAAATTGCAGACTGAAAAATGGTAAGAGATAACTAGTTTTTTCTTCTGAAGTTAAATTTCTTAGCAAGTCGGTAAAGTGATATGAACTACATGTGCCTTAAGGGATTCTTCAGAAGCATACAACCACATTTGTTTATGATACCATTCATTAAATATGCCTAAAAGACAAACCCCAACTAGTCCCTACTATACAACTGGGGAAGAAGGAATTTCGTTGTTATTAACTTACTTGCAAATCACCTATGCTATTTATTCTAGACTTAATGAATTTCGTAGATGTTATGAGTGTTCAATAATTTGATTTTGGGCCGGGAATTAAAATTCAGCTTTCGATGTTTAAGACATACTCGTTAAAGTTTGTTTATTTATTCTGCTGAGCATGACTGCGGATTATCTGTTGAGTCGGTCATACGAATACTGTGCAGGTGTGATACTAGTTGACGTCTAACTATTTCAAGGGCTCATCAGACAGTGGCATTTGATAACGGCAGACAGTTCACACTTATTGTTTACCTCTGTGGCCGATTACAGTTTAGACCCCGATTTCACACTTATCACTGTGCAGATTTTCTTATGCAGAAAACGTCACACAAATGTTAGACGGAAATACGCAGACCTTGCTGGTTACGCGAAATATTGGATGCAGTTCAGACAGACGTTGCGAATTTCTAGTTGAAGACCACGGTGTTTCTGCGGGGGTTACATCAGGGACAAGTCGTATTAGACTGTGAACCGGTTCACAGATCTGAGTAAAATTAGGTTTTTAGCATACACTACTACTGCAAAGATACAGACAATGATGAAACAAGCGCGAACTTATGTAACTTAGCTTTAGAAAATTGGTAGACCCCATTTTACAGAAGTTTATTACGTACAAAATTTGTTATTTTATGAAACTATAAAAATTTCTTCAGGTGAACAAAATTTAATTAGATATTTGACGTGTTTTAAAAAAAAATACTGACACATTTTCGTGCGGCTCAATTTTGATCCCACATATGTACTTGGAGGAAATCCAAGCGATGGTATTAAGATAAACCTTAACGAATTCATACGTTCCTTGCAGATAGCACATAAGACCTTGTTATCACATGAATGTGTTCCGGTTTGTTATTTTTTAAAAAACGGTCAAACTTGCAAAATTCTACTTCCAGAACTCTTGACGTAGTTTCAGATCAAGATTGCCAGTTAAATTTTTTTCAATTATCTCGTTCTGATGTTATTCAAAAATGCAGTTATGTGAAGGATCACTATTGCTCACGAAACTTATTTGTCGTTGTCAGTTTACGCTTCTTTCATGTTTCGTTGAAGATGAAAACTTGACTGTGTTCACACTATTTCACTCTAGCTCGTGCAAACATACAGTTTTATTAAGGAAAGAACACGTCATAAATGTATTTAGGAGAGATGATAACCATTTGACCATTCAAAGGTAATTCATAATCACATGGTCCTCTTGGACGCTTCGTTAAGGCGTTACTCTAAATTCGTTCCCAAATTTTATTGTGGGGTTATTAGGAAATATTTTATATGGTAATAACATTAAACATGACGTGATCGAGAAATTCTTTAATATACATTTAATATAAATAGTCCGCTGGTTACGGAATAGCGTTTTACCTTGCGAGTTGGCATTAATCTTCCAGTAGACAATACTGCTGAGGAAGCACATCTCATAAATCAAAAGGCTGTTTGCGTCTCCACTACGTCCGGATGTTTTGGGAATAGAGAACGTATACTGTTCGTGTGTGGGCTTTCTTGACATAGGGTTTGAGTGATATGGCTACTCTGTGGTAGGGATATGAACAGAGTCATGGCGTGTGACCACAATTTTCTGTCAGTTAGCCAGAATCAAATGAAAAAACCATGTGAACAAAACAATCACTAATCAGCGATGTTTTACAAATCACAGGTTATTTCATACTTTGGTCAGTAAATATAAATGAGATGTACGGTTTTGATAAATCACGTACTTAAAATGTCATACGAACGTTTGGAGTACTGATAACAAATCGCTGAGACCACGAACTAGAATTTTCCCCAGAATACATGTACTTACTGTTGGGGTATAAGATAATAATGTCAAAATGAGTTCTTTCAATACCTCGTTTTAACAACATCAATCTTACCGCTTCTATGTGTTCGATTTAAGGAGATAAGTTAGTCAAACCAAGATCTGTAAGAAGTATAGTTCTGGTTGAAACTGAGACAATCGGGAATCTGCCGCGCAGCTCAATCTTGTGCTCGCAGAAGTGCTCCGAATAATACTTGATATTTTCATGGTCCGTCGCTAACTCTAGAATGGATACGAATTTAACAGTACGTGTATTCTCACAGTTGTAAAGTGATTATGTTAAAACGTTATTTTTTCATTTGCATCTGTGAAGCATTCTTCCTCGTGAACCAATTCACTAGGAGTCCTTATCCCTCATTCCCCTCAAACAGTACACAGAATAAATTGGTGATATGTGATTGATATGTGACTGAAAACACAAATTGTAATGTTCATTGTTTTATTCAACTCGCAAGTTTGACAGAGCCAGTTCAGATTGAATGAAATATGAAGTATCAATTTGATTGTCATAGAAAGTTCTTTGCAACTCATTTGATGAAGCGACCACAGAATGTATAAAACTATGTTCACATTCATATCGTTGAAAGTAACCAGCTGCTAAAACAGATTTTTTCACTGTAAGGTTAGTTTCATTTTTTTAAAATTTTCTTGGTAATTTGCACCCGAGACCCAGTAAATCACAAAGTACTGAACGTGTGTATGTGTGAGGCATCTGATTGCTTGTGTAAACGTCGTTGAACCAAATATATTTCAAAACCATCTATATAGACTTTTACATATCACACTGAGTTCATTCACAACGTGTTATTGGTCATTTGGAGTGGGAATGCGGTCCACCGCTTGATTAGTTTATGACATGGGTGTTGTAGAAAAAGTAGCGTGATGTGTAAATTAAAAGAATTTCATTATCAGTAAGCATTAGTAGAATGAACGAAAGTGCGTCACCAAATTGGCCAACGGGTAAAGGCACTGGATGGCCGGCGCGCTGAACCACCTCCTCGTGGTGCCGACTGGGCGGTCTCGGTGCAAACCTTGACCGGCTAAGAGTTCAGCAAATCCAGATAGGGCCAACCACTCTACCTGGTTTTAATCGTACTGGTTACA
>JTDE01000150.1:180451-212757 GCA_014338405.1 Paragonimus skrjabini miyazakii
CCTATTTCCTTTTTGTTGTTGTTATTGTTGTTGTTATTTTTCATCTATTTTCCTCCTAAACCCGTTTGTTATATACGCTACAAATAACTTTTCATTTGATGATTTGCTCATTAACGCTTGCTATTCTTGTGAGAGGACTTGTCATTTGTTCAGTGTTGCTTACTACGCAGCGTCTCACATTTGACAGACAGCCTGTTTTTACATTCACCTTTTACATATCGGTTGTTTATTTTTGGTGTCACCGATTGTTCTTCTCTTGAACGAAGCTGTGTATATTGCTCTTCAAAATAAACGATAATAAGCATTAGTAGAATGAACGAAAGTGCGTCACCAAATTGGCCAACGGGTAAAGGCACTGGATGGCCAATAGTTCTGCCCAGTACAAAGTGTGGACTTGTATTAAGAATGACTGCTACGACGTTGTTCAAACGTTAAAGTTGTTTAGGGATAGTCTAATATTACTGGAAAGCAGAGGGGTGTAATGTGGCTGGCAGATCAACAGTTCCGAATTAAAGTGAACAAAGCATTTCGAGGAGTCGGACCAAGAAAATCACGACTTTACGAGTGAGATGTAATACTCAACGGTTCAACTACCTCGAGTGGCCTTCCGTAGGAGTGTTGCATTCACATTAACATAGGAGTAGAGGTCACATGACGTTTACTGCGGTTACGTTAATTTGCGTCCTGGATGGGTGGATTAGCTGAGGCTACTGCTGGGTAAGTGAGAGTAAAATTGTTTTAAGAAGCCTCATCGTCTGGCGTTATTTGTCTGTCTATATCATACCGCAAGTAAAGGTTTACTACCATTGCGGTTAACACATAGGTGTTTGGTGTAAATGGTGAGAGCTCCAGCACAGTATCGTTCCACATGGGTAAGAAGGAACCTTATGAATCAATCGAGTTTTATCAAAACATGCGTTGTGATTCTCTGACTGTACACGTAGTGCAATTACTAACTATTTTCCCAATTTCTAAAGTTGATTAGCACTTTTTAAAGGTAATTGTGTATGCTTTTTATACTCAACAACAAATAGCGTCAGTTATCTACTTGTTTGCCCTGAGTAATTGGCACTGTGATCAACGTCCTTGGGTTTTAAACGCAGTCTATCTGATCATCCATAGGAAGTGGATCCTTGGGACGCATCATCAGTCATCCTGAAGGAAGTACCTAGCCAAAATATGGTCAGATAGCATGGTCAAGAAGAACGGAGCAAATTCCTCGGATGTCTGTTCATGATATAGTATATACTCTATAGGCTGGAGTGATCTTTGGTTTCTTCCTCGGTCAACATGTGCTCAATTGTGTTTTCAAGAAAGGCGATAGAATATTGTGTGACTTTTAATAGTTCTTCAAGTTGAGAAGTCTCTGTTGGGTTCGGTCATTCCGTTTAGATGCGACAGTTGCTATGACAATGGCAGACTTCACAAGACCTCTGTCACTTTGTTAATATGGTTTCAATTGCACCACACCCTACGGAGACCAAATAAAATGATTGAGGCATTGAGTATTAGAGCTTGCTTGCAATGTTTTGTTCTCCTCAGTTCATTTATCAACAATATGTTAACCAGGATGCTCAGATTTTTTACTTCATTTGGATCAAACTTGTTGCAAATATTTCACAAGTGAGCAAAGTATTACTGTGGTTTTTTTCTGATAATTTCACCGGCATAAAAAGGAGTATCCAAACATCTCAGGTATCTCATGCTAAACCTTTACTTCACATCTTAAAGCATGTTTTGAGTTATTTTATAACATACCTCCTAAAAAGCTCACTGATTGCGGTCCGCCTCAATAATGTAGACTTATGTAATTTGTAGATTATTTTCCTCATCAGTCACTTGCCTGATAATTCCTCAAGGCAAACGAAACATATCCGGGGGTTTGATAGAAATCAAACCGGTTATAGGGTTGTTGACAGAAACAATCTGGTGCTAGCAATTTGAGGACGTAAGGCGAGAGACTTTCGGGGCACAAAAATATTACCATTCCTCTAAAAAGCAAATAGGCAAACAAAATTTACGTGGGCCATAATGAACGAGCCTTAACAAGTCAACAGTACTATTGTAGAAACCAAAATCGTCGTAAAATAACTCAGAGATTTTATCAAACTGTGCACATTTTCGTACGAATTAGATACAAAAATTTCATACTCCTAACTCTCTGGGCGCTTTTTATTAATAACAGCAAGTGCCGTCGTTTTAGCTAAGTAACAAAATTCTCATTCAAAAAACCTTTTCGATTAAGTAACTTTTCGAAATTTCCTAAGACTTTTGTTGGATTCTTATAGTTGAATTCATAATTCATGTGGATGAACAGACATTTCTGCAATATTAAATTTTACTTAAACGTTAATTGAAATTTCGACACCTCCTAATAAAAAAATACGTTTCCTCGTTAAACGTAAACCCGTGTTTATTTTTGGAAGTTTATTTGAAGTTTTTACAACAGTCTGAACAAAGATTCTGCAGTTCATCTTTTTGTAACTTTTAATGTTTTGTAAGAATGATACACTGTATATACTCGTTATATGTAACTGATTTGTGTTGCGGCCCCACTTTTGTCGTGATGCCATTATTGAGTAGTTCAGACTGTCATTTGTTTGTTGTAAGATATTGGAGAGCGAAATTTTAATTAACATTTTTTCTAGTAGTGTTAATATATAGACAAAGCCTACAGACTTCTGATGTGCTCTACGAAATGTGGAACGTTTTTTCTGTAACCCGCAGTCTGACGTTCTTTCAAGTTATGGTTGTACATATTTTGTTTGGGTATCATCTAAAAATATCTTGCCATTCATAGTGCTACAAATAAACTTAAGTTACCCGGCAGAGTTCCCACGTAACCACAATTATTTAATGATTGACGCATCGCGATAACCCCTAAGTTTGACTGCTTTTATTCAGATTCCGTTTGGATTAAGGTTCGGTTGCATTATAGAGTTGGGAAACAAACCTGTAAATGTTCCACAGATATTTTAACAAAGTATATGGTTTACATCTCCTTGCTGTCAAGTTCAAAATATTTTCATAATTAAAGATCGATAGTTGCATTATTGATCTTGTGCCACCGAAAACAACTATCTTGAGTTAAAGTTACTGGTGAGTTTAAAGGAATATGCACCTTTACAACAAAAGTTCAAATAAATAAATGCCGGGTGTATCAGAAGTTGAATTTGGATAGATACCCTGAAGTAGTTCCAATGCGCGTTCGCAAGCAGATACATCGGAACACCTTTTCCTGGAAACGTAGACTTTACAAATACTAATTGGGGGCAGGTCGTCCAACATCAGTTTGTGAATGGCCAAACAATTTTGGACTCATTCGATATTTGATTTCCATAAGCCCTAAACCACAATCCATTTCAAATATCAATGAAGTAAAAATTTCACTGCAAATATTATTAGTTTGCAATCTGAGGCTACGGTATGAAAACTAGACACACATCCGATTTTGATCACACTTGTAATGGCCCATCCTAAAAAAACGTTGTCAATTAGTTGGAGTTGTGTAATAACTTTATTGACACTGTAGTACTGCTAAAGTTGCAGGACGGATCACGTGATTAATTGTGTGCAAAATGTCATTTGTTGAATGTACACTTTTCAATTCATGACATTTTTACATGAATCAACATAAAGTCCATAAGAGTAGCCAAACCTTTGGCTAGTCGACGATTCCCAAGAAGTGCATTCACAGACGACTGCTTGTCAGTCGACTCAGGGTTTTACTTATTATTGACTAATCGTACAATGGGGATAGTTTTTATTAAGACCGATGAACAGTTGGACAAAGCCTACTGAAATATCCAAAGTTAACGATAATTTTTCTCCAAAACTCAATTAAACTAAAAATAATACGTGAACGTTTTTATTGTGCAACAATTGCTCCAAAGTAGTTTATTCTAACTGCACGTAATTCCGTTGTACTAACGCCTTTTAAACGTCACTAGGGTGGTTTTGAAGGAAAGATTAAACTGTTTCAAAACATGTTCAAATAATTTCTATTCTCCTAATAGGATGTTTGTTTTCGGGTAAAAAACGTTTGTTCAGTATAATGTTAACATGCACCTGAGATGACGGGAGGCAACCCGATTCTCATAACTGTTTCACAGTTTATAACAAGCAAACTTCTTTTGGGTAATAACTTGTTCACTGTTCAAAACCCATCTTCATGTGTTCACATTTCCCCCATGCTGTAACCTGAAATGATTAGCCAAACTTGTTTTCGCAGCGCATTGTATGACACCTAACCACGTGATACAAATGCTGATTACAAGCTGGGCATTTATGATGCCATCAAGCTTTGTTCACATCAGGCATCTTCAGTGTTCTTGCTTACACAGTGTGTTGCTTTTAGTCGAGCAACCGTCACGGAGCATTAAGTGTCAGTCATTTCACGGGCCTCACAAACTTAACTGGCATTTATCAATTCATCCATCAAACATTCACTCAGGAATTATTGTGGCTATTGGGGCAACAAAAAACACGCACAGAAAGAATATCCTCAGTAGAAAATAAATACAACGAGCTAAAGAAACAGTCAATCAGGCGTTCCCGTTTACACTGCACACACAATTAACTTGTTTGTTTAATGTGTTAGCAACTTTTCCGTTGTTCTAAACGACAGGGAATTATGAAACAATTGGAAAAAATAAGTTCCCCCAAAAAATGGCGTCATATAGTATTTCGTTACAGTTTTGATATATTCTTCAGCAAACGATGGACTGTACAAAGAAAAACCAAAATGTTCAACGAGAAAATAAAACGGAAATCAGTTGACAGCAATCTTCTTTGTAGTAGCTTGTGACAATTTCGGAAGCCATAAGACACGTACACATATAAGCATATTATCAGCAACTTACGCCGTAAAAAGTACGGTCTCACACAATCTACTGTTGCGTAATCGGAGATGACCGTCAGTTGGTCAAGAAAAGACTAGTATGGAATGAAACACTTAGTTCTGGGAAACCAAAATAATGGAGATTTTAATAATAAACTCCATGCTGGCAGGAAGTGTGCCGAAACTATGGAACAAGAAGAAGTTCGGTAAATAATTTTACCTTGACGTTCTTTATACAGGTTTGCGAAGAACAGCAGCGCAACTCAAACACCAGCTTACAATAAACGAACACTGCCCACCGTTGTGACTCAAAGTTTCAGGACAGTATAGCGGGTGGCTTAATAATTGACCCTGATAATTTGTTAATTCCAACAAAAAATGTTTGATTGAAATAACTTAAAAATGAAAGCGTGCACAATGATCAGCATTCATTACCATTCTAAGCATTTTAAGTTTCGGGTCACAGCTGTGAGTTAAATAGCTCTGGCTGTCGTAAGACCTTACAGTGGTCCACGAATTTGCAGATTAATGAACAGTAACGAATGGTCAGTGCGGTTGCCTCATGAAAGCCAGGCCAGGATATGCAATGGTAACACGTTCTAATGAGAGCAAAACTCGAGTCCACTGTTTCTTTTTGAAAGGGGCCGACTGGAAAGTCTATGGGAATGAGACAACCGCGATCAATTGTGAGTCATATCCAACCCACATGTTTGAACGGTGTTTAATGTTTTATGCACGCACGCGTTAAACCATATGTAGCCATGTTTATGCGTCCAGGAACGGAGGATAACAGTCTGTGCCATATATTTACTGTGCGTTTAAAGTGCCATGATGGGCGCATCAGCAGTTTACTTGTGGTGACGACCGTCGTGGACAATAAAATTAGTGCAACTGCTCAGTTTTAACAGTTTTTCCTTCCTTGTTCACGGTTTCATTGCGTCTGGTTTATCCACGTGTACTATGTGGAAACTCATGACTTGCGCGTCTCGCTGCGTTTTTTCGTTTCTGATTGAATGGTATACAGTGAGCAAAATGACGGTAAATCCAGTTGATTGATTGCGTTTCCCATGTATTCTTCACACGATATTCGCTTTTTATGGGGAGGTGGAAGCCATACAAACCAACGTTCGAAAGGTGTTGTTGAGGGTAGGCCAAAATGAACAGGTCGTAAACCTGATTAGAAAAAATGCGTACGAAATAATTGTAAACGCCACCAAAGTGCAAGCCATTTGACAAGCCTTTAAATGAATTTTACTCTCTTATTAATTCGCCTTGGAGTTGAATGATTGAGGCTGGCTGAATGATCTATACATAAATTCAGCGACCACTATTTCAGATTGTGACTTCAGGACTGCCAAACGAGATGTGGCTCTTGGAGCGTAACTACTATATTGTGATAACCTGTGATAACGTGAGAACAAGTCAGTGAGACCTTGGCTGACCTACATTAGATTTTAAATAGTTGTGATCACATCTTTCCGTAATGCTATATTTTGTGCAGTCCAGCAGTATGAAACGACTCTCACATTATTACAAGTTTATTGGGTTTCAATAAAATAAGCGAATTTGCGGTGAGCGAGGCAAATACCTGGTGTTTTACAACCTGTAACTTATGAGAAACTGACGTTTATATTATTCTCACGGAAACAAAATGTTCATTATAATTATCACTGTTGGAATCCCATGTTAATTTGAGAGATTATCTGAACCAGATGATTTCGGTAACTGATAATTAGTTAAGTAGACTTGATAAGTTAGGAGAGATCCAATTGGGGAAGATTCGGACTTCAGCTGGATTCGAACCATCGATAGGAAAAACATGCTCAGACGAGATGAATGCCCTACCAGTTAAGCTACAAAGCCACACCAGAAATTCAGATATTTTACATCTGGACTTAGCTATCCATCCAACCAACTCCGTTATGTGGAATCCGTCGAATGCTGTAGCCCAATGATTGTCCAGGCAAGATTCATCGATTAGTTCACATTGAAATCAACCAACACCACCGATGAGTGTTGACATTGTATTATTGATAAGTAGTTTGGCAGGTTCGATAATTTAGAACAGACTTAGTTACGGAAACTTTAGACCTCTCTGTGGATGAGTATTTTACAGGCACGATCTGTGAAAGACCCGGAAATAGTTCACTACCCACAGGCCTCTGCAAGAGAGAACATTCAAAAAAGGAACAGTTGGTGAACCGCAGGAGTCAAATACTGATACCAGTACACTTAAGACACATAATGTATCTTCTACTGCGCAATAAGACTATTTCAACAAAGGATATTTCAGTTCACTTGACCAGTTTATCTTGAGATTGGTTTCCGCATGAAAAATATCAGGTGCATCAGCTAATCACTGCAATTCGCTGAATTTAACCAAGTGGAGAATATCACCGCCTCGCCGTAAATAGTAAACTTACTGTTGGCTGTTGATGCGACCATAGAATGAAGGTCCATGTAACCTTTTAGAAAAACACAAGGTACATCACTCATCAAACAGTCTGCGTTTTAATCTAGAACAACGTTTCCCAAGAAGTCTTTATGTTTTCGTCTTACTCTTCTTTTTAGGTTTCGCGTTCAGCATTAGCTCAGTTGTAATGAATTGAAGAGTGCTCGCATTATATTTCGCTTTTCTGGTCTCAATATTCATAAGTTGAAAACTGATCAGTAATGTACAAATAGAACATGATGGTAGGATAAATGTTTCTGGCACGTTGTTTTAACGGTGAACATACTGCCTTCTTTTACCACTTGAAAATAGTATACATATGACGGTAGAATTTGGTTTCAAACAATCCCATCAGTTTTAAAGTTGGGTAAATTGTGAATGTGAGAAAAAACAGGGCGAACAACTGTTTTCGGTAGTTCATCATCAGATCAATAAGATTGTATAGATTAAGCCAAATCAAAACATTGTGTACACAAGAAAAAGAGGTTTAGCAGAATATTCATAAATGTCTACCTGAGCGGTGAGTATTGCTCATATTTAACCCAGCGATGAGTAGTTAATGACGGTTCGTTATTTTTGAGTGCACTTAGCCGGCTGTAGAATCTTGGTCGATAAGATATAGCACCATTTCAGAATTTTCGAGCTATGGGCCCCCAGTGTGACAGCGGACAGCGTCAAAATACCAACATTATGACTTTTGATCGATAAACACTTCACGGTGGGAAACCAAGTACTGGACGCTTATCGAGTGTCTTTCGACAGCTTATGTTCCAAAACCTGGTTACATCATTCTGTAACGTTCATTTGATAATAGTTTTAGACATTTGTCTTGCATTACTGAAAACTACGCATTGTTAAAAAACCCGTTTGATCCGATGATAGTGAAAACATATTGGATCGTGTTTTGCTGGCGGAGGAGGGGAGTGAGAAGTTAGTTTATTATGTGAACAATACGCTTTTTGCACCGTAAACCTTTGTGTAGCTAAGGAATTCACTAGATCTATTCATCATGTAATCATATGCTTTCAATCTCTGTAAATATGGACATCACGTACACTATCACAGTTGAAACTTCCGAAGATGCTATTTTGTTGCATTTTCTGTGGTATTGCTAATATTATGAAACCAGTGAAGCGTTAAACTTACATCCTTCAGTCGATATGTGAAGCACATTATGCTACCTCGTATAACTGTGTAAAAAGGTATGTAGCTGAGCGTACCAGAAAATTTCAGGTGTGACTAATCTGAGTTGGGGAAAGGTGGGCTGTTTTTCCCTATTGGCTACCACTAACCTAGAAAACCTTGGAGAGTCGAAAAACGGAACACGCTACAACCACTCCAAGAGTACCGTTCGTCAGTGTTTACACAAGCTGGTAGATAGCATTCGTTTATGGTAATTTTCCTCTCTCGTTAGGAATAGCTTCAGGACTTGAAGATTTAGTAGATTTTAAGTGATGTCCGATTGATGGTGGACATCACGCAAGGCAGTGTTTACCAATTACGGGGAGATGTAAAACTTGTAAATTAGATTACAGAGTTCACCGTACGATTTATGCATTGCAGATCAAGCAAAATGTGTCATTTTCGTTGGAGAATAATTTAAATTCATTTGGAAACGACTGCAACTAATAACAACGCCCAAGGTGTTTATTTATTTACATGGATTTTAGCAAATGCCCATTAATTCAAAACAGATGTCCAATTAACACAGGCTTTCACCGCGGTATTACTGTACCCTTGGCGGAGTGAACATGATAGAACTAACATAAAAGAGGATGGGTTCAACCTATTTTATTTGCTATTGAAACCACCCAATTTTTTGACTTTGACCGACCTGCTTGATTGAATAAGGAAATTTTATTTTATGGATAGTTTTATGTGCGGTAGAGCTGCAAAAGCACACTGCGGTGTTTAAGAAGTTGAGGACCGTCATTGACAAACAATGTGACAATCAGAATTTGTGAAGCAGTAGTGAACCATTTCGGTTGAAACACAGTTAAGCGCTAGAGAGTTCGTAGTGAACTAAGATAGAGTTTACGTTTCTGTACTGACAAACACAACCATGTTTTAGTTATTTGCATCGACCTATCGCTGGGACAATTGTAGTTATTCAGTCCATTGGGGACTACAAGTTGATGAGTTTTTGCTGTCTAATTTAATACGCCAACAGGATCAACATAGTTTGGACCATTCTGGGGAGACACAGCCTTCCAAAGAAAATCTATCGTGTATTTTAAGCTGACAACGACTGAAAGAAGTAGCAACAAGGACCTCCTTATCAAAGCGTCAAAACTGAAAAAAATATAGGTCACTGGTCACTTGGGCATTTTTGTGAAGGATTGGAAGTTAGAAAATGTGCATGATTTTCTATGTAATTTGTTAGTTCACCAATCCTGGTTTCTCAGTCCGTGTACCTGGCGATCAGTCTAAGCAAGAACGTAACGTGTAACTGTTTTTTTGGTTTCGTGAGTGTGGTACAAAAAATCACTGTATGTGAAACCAAGTGGAAAATTATTTCGATTTAAAGATTACGTTCGATTGAGTGACATCTACCTTGGCCAGCTGGTGTTGTAATAACGCGTGTTCTTTGGCTAAATACGATTCGTTGCGTGCATAAATTCAGTTGAATGCGGGGACGGGGGGACTGAATTCATGGACAAGAGCTGTTTTAATAACCACTGACCATATACTAAAATGTCCGACTGCACCCCTAGAAAAAGTCAATCAGTAGAAGGCTGATCTAAACAAGCAGTATGAGAAGTAACTCTGGGTGTCAGTTTTTGCGTTATTCCGGTTACTCTCATTGTCCAAAGAAATATTTAATAACCGGGAAAGTTCCGTTAGACTTATTCGTTTGTCTATACCGAACAAAATGCAACCATGGTAATTGTGAAACTTAAACATGAGCGCAAAATGTGCAGCCGTTACATCACAGGAGATGGAACGAAACAATTAGAAAACCAGCAATGGTACATGCACGTACTTTATATCGATTCATCGGTACCGAAAAAGCAACACCACTAAGTGGTTTTTGTATCATACTGTTAGGAGGGTGAGGTTGTTAGTCAGTCTGTGGATAAAGAAAGGTAACTAATCGATTAGAGCGTCAGATCCGCGAACAGTATTCTGTTTTTGCATTTATCGTTTGATTACGACCGCCTTAGTTAACACTACGAATCTTGGATTCTGCTGGTGTAATCAGTTTCGGAATTTGTATGCTGAATTGATAACGTAATTAGTGGCCGGAACATGCATAGTGACTGGGGAAAATGAGTATTTGCGTGCTTTAACGGCATTAACGTTCCTTAGTAAACCGGACAAAGAATCCTTCACTCTATACATCAAATTTCTTCCAGTTCTATCTACGTAGTGCTTTCAGCAGTTGTTTATAAGTGGTAGACAATGCGAATTGTCACCAACAGACTAATATCCTCTGTTTGAAGATAAAGAAATTATTCGGGACAGTGCGATTATATAAGGTTCAGTTGCGCCAAATAATCCTTTGGTCAAATTTACTATTTATTGCGTTGTTCGGCACGTCCGTTAAAAACACTTTACTATAAACCTACATTCTATCACAGTCAACACCTGTTTGGTTGGCAGTTTTGGACTACAGTACCTTTCAGTGAACTTTTCAGGGTAACCACTAGACAGTAGAATGGATGCGCAGATTTGAAATTCTAAAATCTGAGTCAAAACACACCAATGATCCCTAGTTTGCGCTTGATAATGACTGTTGGATTTTATTGGAATGAATTGCAATATTTTACATACTACACCTCGCAATTTTTGTCAGAACGTGCGTTTCAGTCAATTCTCAAGATGAAAAGAATCTCCATTATTCAGCAATGGTATGTTGATATTCTCCAAGTTGTCCTGGTCAATCCGCCTTAGTGACTGATCCGAACGTTTAATACTTTTGACTACTTTAGATGAGACCCAACTGTGAAAAGTCAGGGCTTCGGCTGGATTCGAACCAGCGACAGACACACCATGCCTCAACGCGGCAAGGGCTCTACCAGCTGAGCTACTTATTAGTAATACAAATTCTATGCTCAACAGTGGCGTTGGTGGATTCCAGCGTGAACTGTTTGAGAAATCCTGCCGGGGCAGTCGATCCCCTGGGTCATTTGGTGGATTCCATATGAGACAGTGGGACGGGTGGGTAACCGAGTCCAAATGTGAAATTTCCGAGCTCCTGGCGTGGCTTCGTAGCTCAGCTGGTAGAGCCCTTGCCGCGTTGAGGCATGGTGTGTCTGTCGCTGGTTCGAATCCAGCCGAAGCCCTGACTTTTCACAGTTGGGTCTCATCTAAATTCATAAATCTGCCACACTACTTATTAGTAATACTTTTGACTACAATAAAAGCAAGCCGGATTGAGTGGATGCATATTGTGTAAAGATAACATTTACCTTATGCATTTTATATAGATTGAATCATTAAAAACCCACCTGTTAGGACTTCCGAAATTAGGCTTATACTTAGTAATTATGCCAACGCTATAATACCGAACACTTAAGGTAGTGTAGCATCTAGATATTTCAGTGAATGCTATATATAGGTTATAGTGACAGGGTCACACCCATCAAAATTTGGCAAGTCAGGTATAAGTAAACCAACAATATTTGTTGCAGTCGTGTTTATGAGGTTTCTTCTATGTAGAAACATTTCGTGACGTATTCAGAGTCAAAATGATGAGTGGTCCTTTGTCCCAGTTAGAAAAAGTATTTTGCTTTCCTGGTAAGAAATAGGATGTGCCAAGTTTGCGTTGGTCATCCTTTTAGGTAGACACATACTATTAATACTTGTTTAAATGTTGTCATAGACCAATCTCTCTGCCTTCACATTCACGTAAAGCTGTGCAGTATAGTCGAAGTCAGTGTAATAAAACGCATGTCATTCGCTGATGGTGAAACAATCTCATTATCTGTCACATCGTCAAAATTATGTTTCGGCTCTCAGAAGAAAATTCTACATGGAAACATTGAAGCAAAACCGCATAAAGAAACATTTGTCCAAGATGTTTGTTCAAGTCCCAAAATCCTGTTTCACATTTGCTCTGGAATATGCAATTATTTACAGATAAACACAGTAGTTTTCTTTGAAGGATATCGTATAAAGTCACCTAGTTAGTGATATGGGATTATATCTGACTCAGTCACAGGGCATTTTTGGGTCATTACCTAAGTTGTACTAAGATAGTCTTGTTCAGAATTTTTATGACTTCCAGTAACACTGGACTGTAGGTTTTGTGGAAGCACATTTCTGAAGCACAGTTTCCAGCACGCCAATTTGTTTTGGGTTTATAGTAAACTACTTTAATGCTATGATTCCCTCAAGTGTACTACGCTCGTTAGTTTGACAAGTGACGTGGGGGTATCGTCAAGTAAAAAGGGAGACTGTGCACCTCTGATTGATGGGAATTCAGACACTGTCATTATTTTCACATTTGTTTTCAGCTTAAGGCATGATCGTCAACAGAAATCGTTTTCCCCGTTTAATACTTAGATGGTTACTAAAGTTTCTTGATGTTGATCACCTACTACATTCTGTCTATATTTTCGAATTATAATGTCCTAACCATGTCTTATTTTTGGGCACCTAATCGTGATTCACCAGTACGAAAAAACATAATCAGACTTCAAATAACATCATCTATGCTTTCAACCAGGCATTATTTTCGCTCTGTAAAATTACTTCTGGACTAACTTTTGTTTGGGGAATTGAACGGTATTGTTATTGATTGGACCTTGTTTAAATAAATTAGTTTTACACGGATAAAAGAGTTTCCATTAGTGTGGTATGAAGGAGCTTCGCGGTATGCTTTGGTAAAGAGTGCTTTTTTCCTCATTGAGTTTATTGTGTTCAAGTCAAACACCTGTCAAAAAACTAGGTTTTATAAGCATTTGAAGTAAATGTACAAACTGGTAATTCTCTCACCTCACATATGAATCAAGTGGGTGTAAAGTTAAACATGACCGTCTGGGATCTACGCATTTGCCAAAAAGTGACAAAAAATAGGCTCACTGAAACAAATGAATCAAGACTGTGGTGAGGTCTGTCGCAATTAGTGGATTCATAAAATTTTAATGAATATGCAACTATAGTTACAAACAGGCTGAAAATTGAAGGCATCCGTCTAAAGTTTTGAGGCAGTTATTAAGGAACGCTTGTTAAAAAAAACGCAAATTTTTAACAAAGAAGTGGGATGGACCGTAAGGAAACAAAATCAACGTTTTGCACTAACTCAACATCGTAAATTACTTGAACACAACAAAAAATTTGGACACACCAAAAGAAAGAAGGTGGCAGGTGGTACACTATTAATTACTTATTACTTATCTGCAAACAGTGACTTCCTTAAATGGAACTTTCGATTAACTGGTTTGACTTCAAGGAACATTATCATTTATGATTGAACTTCATGGTAACTTTTTCGTATTCTCCATAAGTGGCATGTTCATGTTGAGTTTGAGAAATCCGGAATGCATCGACTGATTGGTTTGCCCTCTGACTAATTTAGATCTGTTAACTGTCCAAGTGGTTAGCACCGATGCAACCTAACGGGAAATAGTCTCGTACTGAAAGTTGAGTTTGTTTACTTGAAACAAATTGTTTCTGGATTAAGAGAGGAATTTTCATTTCTTGGGACCTCAAGTTACCGCTTATATTTCGCCATTTTTTGTTCGTCGAATACCGGGGAACAATCTTACTACGTTAGCCGATGGAAATCGTGAACAACCATGTGCAATTACAAAAAAATAATAACTATCGTAACGTGAAGATGATTTTCTATCTCACTTTGTACAGGACAGTATAGAACGTTGAATACTACTCGCGTGAACTGGAAGGTGGTTCACTTAATGTACCTCATACCGTTCAGGTTACTCTAAATGACGTACAGTAAAAACGATAATTGCAAACAATAAATTTCTACGAGACATGCTTTCTTAAGTGATTGGCCATACAAGTGGATATAAAAAATCCACTTCTTGCATTAGTTTTCTATTGGTAGTAGTTATGCGCAATCATTTACAATAAGTTGTTTAATATAAGGTAATTTTAGACAGCTTGTGTGAGTTGGTGGCACTCCGGCACGCCTTCGGCGGTGATAGGATCATCTGAGGAATTTCATTTGGTCAAACTGGTCGAATTTGGCTTTTAATCTCTGAAAGGTTTTTGAAAAAGGACGAAGTAATCTCGATGAATACTAAAGTGATATATAATTAACGGATATGAAACCCTATATATAACGATGCATGATGAAACTGATGCCAGTGCTCCGAATATATTAACCGTG
This sequence comes from Paragonimus skrjabini miyazakii, assembly GCA_014338405.1. Taxonomy (NCBI): domain Eukaryota; kingdom Metazoa; phylum Platyhelminthes; class Trematoda; order Plagiorchiida; family Troglotrematidae; genus Paragonimus; species Paragonimus skrjabini miyazakii. Next base: position 195,044 of record JTDE01000150.1, read on the forward strand.
GCAGGTCCGTAGATATGCAAGAATATCAGTTTCTAACTAAGCACATTTTCCCAGGTATGTTTTCGCTCATCTCTACTCTGTCTTCCGTTCCATGTAGAATACTTTTCAAAATTTTGCTTCCTTCTTTTCGTTAGCAGTTCACTTTGTGAATACTCCGTTATTTACTCACTAGGATGGTTCATCACAACGTCTAATGCGTCGGCTTTATACTTAACCTGGCCGGTGTTTACAATTTTTGTCTTTTTAGACAAAAGTATGCTAACGACGAATAACGCAAACACAATATCACAGGCTCTGAAAGACTCCTACCCAGGACTGCTTACAAATAATAAGAGAACTGTTTATGAAATTTCACTCACAGGCAAAAAATTTTGCAGGATGCACTGTATGAGTAGATTAGCCTGGAACGTTGCGTTTGCGTTTCTCAAGAAGTAAGTTGTTTCCGTCTACATTTCATAATATCCCGTTGGCTGAAAATTAAACTCTGCCCTGATAACCGTCTAACTGAAAATATAGGACTACTATATAACATTGAATCCTACCAAACAAGCCCAATTTTTACGTAAACTACCGGCCGTATTAACGTCTTACCCGACAGAACAAATGGGTGTCCACCAGAATGAATGACTGTGCATCAACCAAGCGGGTGGTTAGCAATACGATTCTATTGGCATCAGCGATAATCCATGGGAATCGGAACTGGAATTCGTAAGTCATGTTACTTTACAGGGAAAGAAAATCGATAATCCATACCAGATCAGTGAAACAAGCGAGTAAACCCGTAGAAAGTTTACATTCTTTTTATTACGACTCCTAAAGCTAGAGACGCAAACGAATGATGCACGAACTATTTAGCTGTCTGTGCGAGACAAACGATCAACAAATTCGGAAGAAGCATGCGAGGTTGCATTAAGACAACCGTCAAAGCTGAAGTACATAAAAAAGCAAGATACGTATCTATCAACATTTTACATATGATAGATTCATGGAAAACAGACGAAAAGACATTTAACAGGTCACGATACAATTAAACAAGCGTTTTACAAGAGTTCACCATGGACATTTCGTTGTTCGTTTTGTTTTTGCTTGGTCAGTCAAACACTGCCAATTCAACAACACGTCGTGCCCTATTTGACGCGAACTTCACCAACGGCTCCTGTCACATCTCCCCGATCGTACTTTGGAGAGCATTCGGATACGTCTGTACGCGCTGAATTGCCAGAGGAATACTGTCCCCACTGCCGATCCAACCACCGTCTCACAGACTAACACGAAATCGGATATTGGGTCCCAGTCTGCCGATCACTCTGAGTGGTTTATCTATTTGATCCAAACAGCGATTATACAACTGGAGTCCAATAGCGAGGCTTTCCTACGCAGTGATGAACTACTAGCTATTGCTCACGGTTTTCAGGTAGGCATTTTCACAATAGTACAAGCCAAATCGCAGCTGAACATGCATGCCTCACCAGCTTTTCCGCACACCTGGCGACTTGTCACTCGACGACGTGGTCGTGTTAACGTGGAACCCACGTGACCACGAAGCAAATACGAAGGGCTAACTATGCAGCAATCCAAACGCTGTATCACCAGCGTAAGAAAGACGCTACGTTTGCAGTTTTTTCTGGCAACTGGAGAACTGCCTATAAGATGAGCCGCGGCCTCACGGATAATTCCACGTTGATGAACAACCATCTCGCACGATTCTGCCTCCGGACTGGTCTCTGGTCGACCCATTCACTGGGAAGACGTGTCACGCACCCTGGAGCACATAGGAAACCCCGCTCCAGGTTTAGACAGATTGCTGCCTAAGCATTGGAAGCGAATGGAAACTGATGCCTTGGCCGGATACTTCAATCGTTTCCCGCCAATCCAAGGTTATCCAATCCACTTATGCCTCTCTCACCTCACGCTTGTACCCGGGGTGAACAATCCTTCACCTCCTATCGGGCTCAAACGTATCGCCGTATCTTCAGCATTGATACGTTGTTTCCACAAGATATTGGCCGATCGCTGGAATTCACGCTTGCAACTGCCCGCTCTCCAGTTTGCACTCCTACATCGTGACGGTTGTCTTAATGCGACCTCTTTGAAACTCATGTAACACGTTTTCAAGTCTGTGTGCTTCTTTTGCCGACGCGTCCAAATCTGTCGATTCTATCTCATAAGATTCTGCTTTCAGATCAGCCTGACCCTTCAATGCTCTTCTACCTCTAACACACTACATTGCTGACTCCTACCGGAATACTTCCGCCATGCTCAATGGCTTCGTTCTTCAATCCCAGCGTGTTATTCTCTAGAGTGACTCACTATCCCCGCTTCCTTTCATCATGGCAATGGATGTGTTGCTAGCACTATCTCGACCGGAGACTGGCTACCAGTTCCACAGTATACTCGTTGGCGGTTTCGCTCACGTCGACGATCTGATCCTTCTAGCTGAGAATCCTACGCGTCTCTCCGAGAAATCTACAGCCCACGCTAGCGCCCTTGAACTATCCGGGCTGAAGATTAACACGCATAAGACTAAGCTCATGGTCATCCGCGGTTACTATAAAAATAACGCAACCGCCGTTTCTGATGAGTCTATCCACTTCCCCCCGGACATTATCCATTCACTAAGCGCTTCCGACACGGTGACCTATCTTGGAAAGGCAATACATTCAACGACTACCATCTACAACTTCGTACGATATTGAAAGAAACAACCAAAGCGCCCTTGAAGCCACATGAACGCCTTCAACTCCCGAGACAGCATTTGATCCCAAAGATGAATCAATCACTTGCGTTGAACCGAGTTCACCGTAACACGCTTAAGGCTACGGACTGTACGATTCACCAGTTTGTTCAGCAGTGGCTCAGCCTTCCTAAAAACACACCAATTAGCTACATCCACACCACAGTTTGGGCGGTTTGAACATCCAGAGTTTGTTCACCACTATTCCCATCTTGCACAAATCCCGAGTGAAGGGACTGCTCTCCAATTAACGTCTAGCTTTGCGGAATGTGGCCAGAGACAATTCGTTTGGTCCTTTCTTGAGGGAGGTGAACGTCCCGGTGCGCGTTCAGGGTTTGGTGGTGACGAACAAGAAGGAAGCACATGCGGCACGGATGGATAAACTCTAACATTCGCTAAACGGCCGAGGTCCTCAGGAAGTGTAACGCTCTCCACTCTCTAATCGTTGGCCGTTCAATCTAGACCACTTCTTCTCCTAAATCTTCATTCGTGTCATCCAACTCAGGTGTACTCTGTTGCGGACTAAGATCCGAAATTCACGAGGTGGCCAAATTGACCACTCAATTCTCTGCCGTGGCAACTGCGGTCAACCTGAAAGCCCTACTCATATTCTACAATCACTTTGGTTAACCTGTGACGTGTGTTCTACTTGACACAACCGCGTGGCCAAAGACCTGACGAAACGACTGCGCAACTTGGGCTATACAGACTTCGAGGAGTTGCGAGTACCAACGAAGAGCTCTTTTATCAAATCTGATGTGATCGTGGTTCGTGACGACGCTGCTGTGGTGCTTGACGTCAGTATAGCGGATAATTACCGAAGCCAATTAGCCTGGACAGACAAGATTGCGAAGTACAGAACTGACTCTCATAATGTCGCTATTCAGTCGGTCCTCCATACTTTGGGCTGTGATGTGAACTCTGTTTCTCATTCATTTGTGATCATCTCTTGTCGTGGTATTATATTTCCTTCATCAACTAACGCTATTCTTCGACTGGGACTGCCTCCTTACGCAATCACAGATTTACGTCTACTGACTGTTCTAGGTTCCCTAAAATCCTACGACACAATTATGCGGGGAAGTAGGCGTTAATGTTTGCCACCTCTCTGACAGTTGTCTTTCTGTCCCGATGCATGAGTCTTGATTGTGATAACAACCCTGCCCTTAAGTGCTTTTGATTTTGTGAGACTGACCGTTTAATCTATTTTCTTTCTAATATTTTTTCCGTGTATTTTTTACTCATTCTAAAATCCGTCTGTTATATACGGCGCTAATAAATTCGTTTGATGATTGGACAAATAACGCTTGTTATTCTTGTGAGAGGACTTGTCAACTGTTCAGTGTTACCCACTATGCAGCGTCGCGTATTCAACAGACAGGCTTGTTTCCACATTCACCTTTTTACATATGTGCTGTTTAATTTTGGTGTCACCGTTTGTTCTTTCCTTGAACGATGATGTGTATAGCGCTTTTCGAAATAGACGATATAGCATGAACATAGCAGTTCGGACGCTTTATTTCCAAATCATAATGCTGCTACTTTTTAATTGTTTTCTGTTCATTTGAATAAAAATTTGCGAAGTGTTTCATAGTCATCCAAACAAATCCGATTACCAGACCGAGAGACTATCGGTTCAGCTAGAAATAAGCGGAAGACCTGTGTCGTTCACTTTGCTCCCGCATTAACCCACGGTCAAACCATCCACTTAGAAGAGATACACCATATCGATGGAAAGTCGAGGAATTCCATTGCTACATTGGCCAATTTACCCTCAAGACATTTGAACGGTGGAGAAACAGACAATTGATCGGAATTTTTAGTATATTTTCGTTGACTGATAGCAGTTGAATTTCGTTATGCCGCGTACATGTCTCCCTGGCCTTTGAAATACACAATACAACAAATCCTTTTCTGAGATCAACAACCTCGTATTCAAACATGGCGTCTATTTTTCCTCTTGTATTGACTGATTAATAAAGTCCAAATCCAAATGTTTCTGGAGTCTCATTTCGTTCCTTCTCAACGTGATCGTTGACTCACAGGTATACTACTAATTTGTATTACTCTGAACTTGGTGCAAAACCGCTTTAAGCTAGTCCCCATCTTCCGCCGACAAGTCCTCTAGGCTTGATTTGGTATCGTACATCTCATTAGTTAAATCTACACAAATTATAAAAGATCCTTGCTCTTTGCAGACTTCTTCGCTAAGTCCTATGAAATTGTACAAACCACCCTCGGTGGTGCTGATTTTTACTAAAAACGTTCCTTTTTAGAGGGATCAGCTCCATCATTTTTTAAAAATTGTACTATGGATGCAATCGATTTTTGGTTTGGTCAGCCGTTTCTGTGATATTCTGCTTTCTGGCTTTGCATACTTCTATCAGAGGTTCCAATGTGTCTTTTCAAAAGGCATATAACCGCACCCGAAATAAGCTGGACTGAGAATAACTGACGTAGCTTCAAAATTTATTCCATCCAAAGTGACTGTGAACACCACTGCGAAAACGACGAATGCATTCAATTGCATTAAGAAAGATCCGCTCATTACCAGTACGCTTATCACAAATACGGTAATCTAGACGGGAACCCTGTTCAATTGAACATGTAAGGAGCTCGTTGGCAGCTGAATGTAACTTTGCTGGATGTTGAGTGAAACTAGCCACTTATCACTGCAATTTGAACATTTCAGAGGACTTCAAGTTGAACATCACCCACAATTGACCGCAGCTGTCGCATTTTCATAGGCTTTCCAGTCGACCCCTTTCGAACAGCGAATGCACTAGACTCGAGTTTTGCTGTCAATAGAACTCGTCAGTAGTGCATGTCCTTGCCACTGCCGGGACTAGAACCCCAGCCACGTCTTCATGAGGCAACCGTATTGACCACTGCGCCATTGGCTTCACGTTAGGCACGACCGAATTATCATGTGTGAAAATTCTATGGGAATGTGAAAGCTGCGTTCAATTATGGGTGTTTTCAAATTGAAATTAATCAAATCCTCGTTGAGATGGTATTCAGTTCGTTACGCGGATTGGAATTCTGTTTCAACTACCATGGTTCATAGTTTGCGTATATTGTGAGTAGCATGAATGTTTGTGCATCATTACCCAGTCGTTCGGAGTTTGGTCGAGAACGACTTCTTTCTTTCCATCAAGTGGATTATGAGTGTCCAAGTAAACATTAAAAGTTTGGCGTTGACCATCAAGCAGGTAGCTTAAACTACTGGGATTTCCATCAAGTGTCGGGTTACTCACATTTAACGGTTGGCCGCTCCTTTATGGTGCATTATCCCGGGCATTTTATTCAGGATGTAGGGCTTGAGTAAGATCTTCCGGGAGCTAATGTCCAGAATCCACGAGGAAGCCTAGGTGATCGCACAGTATTTTGCCAAAGTAACGGTAATTCACTAGAAAGCCGCCTACATCCTTCAATCCTGCTGGGTCGCTTGGTGTGCATTTCGCACAAGCTTACCCCGTGGTTAATGAACGTGTAAAATGGATAATTACACTTGCCACTATGGTACGCTAGGAATTACAAGGACGAACACATGATGCATCGCAGTTAATCGCAAAATCTGTAAATGATCTCAGTGAAGCCGTTTGGAAAAAAATGACCGAACTTTACAAAACTGGTTCATACTCTACTAGTAAACGTGTATTTCATATTATCGAATGGATTTAATCTAACACGCGTTTGTGATCATCGCTTTTGAAAGCATCATCTGTTATTTTCTGTTTACAGCTATTGTTTGTCAGGTCTGTCACTTTGCATGGTCATTGATCGTTGGTTTACTAATGAGCTGTACGGGAACATATGAAAAGGTTACATAGTTTTGACGCCACATTTGTCATCTGCTATGGAAGTCTCACATAATAATATTGCTAACAATTGTACTTAATTGCACTGGCACCTTGGTGTTTATGTGAACTATATACTGTTTATTTTTTACTAGCTTCAATTTTCGTTTAAAATTTCCCTTATTGAGTTTTGATTTATTGAACCTCGTGAAATAATGTACGAACTATTTTTTACTTATAACTCTGGCGGACGGTTTTGCGGACTTTTCATAATGCGTTGTTTTTTAGTGATAGAATGTTCAATTTGTTTTTCAAAAAAAGAAGCAACGCGGTGTGTTCCAGCTTTTGTTGACCGCACTGGAAACTTCCGACGGAGTGAAACGAAGTATTGAATGTGTCTGAAAAATGTGAACAGAGGCTACCCACTGACTGGCCTCTATAAGCTATTTGGCACGCTAACAGCAACCACATCAGTTAGGCTTAGAAAAGCTTTGGGAGTCTGTGCTAATTAATATGCGATAATACACGTCAAACAATGTTAATAGCTTTTAGGTAAAACATTATTTTTTAACGGAAATGAACATAAGCTATCACTCGGGTCTCCATTCTGCCCGGCAATACATATCGGCACCACATTTTCGTAATTAAACATAAATCTGTATACTGTGATCTGCGTTTCTAAGAAAGTTATTCATGTTGCTGAGTCATTTTGTTATTACCGTAAAAACTCTGTTAACATCCAGAAAACTAAAGCAATCAACTTCTCAAACAGATGGTAATTGAAAGTATACGGCAGTTATCTTTATATCAATGCGGACAAACGAAAACCTTTGGGAAAAATCCAACTTAACACGAACAAAGAAAACCCATTGATTGCTTTGATGAATTCAATAAAATAGACTTTGAAGTTAAATACTTCAGAGAGAACGCACGAGTTGTCCGTTGGAGAGTGTGCGTCGTTTGGAGACCAGTTTATTTTACCGACATGTACGTACGAAATAGATCATTGCTGACGAAGAGAAAGGGTTGGAAGTTCTAATATGGATCCATCTTACACCGAAGTCAACACGCGCGCGGTAATCAAGAAGGTTGCTACTGAAAAAACAGTTCTGGCATGGATGTACACAATTGAGGATAGTTAACAAGGTTACAGATTGTGTGGGTTGTTTTTAGAATTGAATCAGCAAGAAGCACTGTTAAAATGCAAAGCTGTGATCAAAAGTGAAAGAATTTTCTTCCGGAACAAAAGAATAAAAATGATCATGCTAATCATCTCCGTCATAAAGTAAAAAAATATTTTACTTCCAAATATGATTCGCAGTAAAAGAGAGTCTGAACTACTGCAGCGATTGATGCTGATTTCACTGATCTTGCCATCGACTAGTGAATACGCTCGATTGAATGAATAAATTCATCAAAACACTATGTGATGTAGAAAACTCGACGCGAAACAATTTCGTAGAAAGACAATTTATCATTCGGAAACGTTTGAAAATCCTATGAGGTGATAAATATTTTTACTAAATTCCACATTGGTTTCTGGTTAATCGAAATACATTCTACACGTAAAGCGTTACCATCTTGATAAAATTTCACTTACGAGAGTACAAAATTATTATGTTTGTAGGCTATGTAAAAACCACCCTTATTTAGACTCCAGTGAAGTCGTGACGTCAGTATACTACCAATTATTCCTGTACGACTGATGGCCGAGTTAGAACAGCTTCATTTATAAACACAATAGCGACTGGTTAGAATCACAGTTGTACTGCCTCAGTCTCATCAGTTTAAGAGGGAGTAGCATATTGTAATGAATTGTGACAAAGGTGATTTTGATTCCTCGTTTTTCTGCATATACTTAAATTTTTTCACGAGTAATTTTAAAGCTATTTGGTCATTTGTTGAAAGAGTGTAAGTTAAGGTGCTCACTCTAAGTTGAGGATTAAGATATAAGGGAATCAGTCGATCCTGGTTAGTTGAACGGGATTAGGCCGAAGTGAACAAAAATGACTCTGTGGTTATGCACAAAGTAAAATTATCACTGGTACGAACCATATGTCTGTCATTACTAACAAACAGAAGTCACCTGTGGGATTTCAACTACTGTTCATGAACTGTGAAGAATCCACTAAACATATTCGGTCAAAAAGACATGATTATCGTATGAAATTTCTTTGGCAGGCGATTTAGCATCAGAAAAATGGGTAGATAACTCTCTACTCACAAGACCCGGTACAGTTTGCCATTAAGTAATCGAAAGAGACAGTGTTATGCAACTTACCTAAACCTTACATATGTTGACTGTTGATATTGGAGGTAGCCCGTGTTAAGTTATCCGCTTTCAAGTCTCACATATTACAAACGTTCTCATGCACTAGTTATTCAGCTCTCCTATAATAGACGAGTAATTTGGAAGATCTGATAATTCAGAGGACACCTAATTACAAAAAATTCAGAATTCTGTTGGATTCGAACAGGCAATGTAACTAGTATGTCCAAACACGACGAGCGCTTAACTAGCTCAGTTGTGATGACAAGCCGTGAGTTCATGAATGTCACTTTGAAGTCAGTTACCTCCCCAACCCTTTGTGCTATATGAAGTTTCTCAAATCATCTGAATAGCCGTCGGCTCTGAGATGATTCTCTAAACAATTCACATTACATTCCACCAAAGCCAGTGCGTTTCTTGAAAAAAATTATATACCTGTCGGGGTCATTCAAACGAGTGCACAAATTTAACGTTGTTCTGGCTAAATTCATGACTAACTGTATTGTTCCCGAGTACCTGAATGCCTGACTAACATATAACTTTTAGCCCTTCTAAAACGTATCATCTCACCCCAACTACTTTACAACAGTATTATCGTTAACGTATGTGGCATCCTACCAAATTTCCCTTATTCCGGTCTCATACTTTTTAATCTAACCGCTATTTATGGTTAAAGTCGTTTGACCTAGGTTTTATCCAGACCAAAATGTACTGTTCGTGTCAGCCCTCACATCCTAGTATAATTTTACAACTACATTTTGAAACTCCTTTTACACATGACTTATTTTAAGAACATTCAAATAATATAAAACACGGTAAGTAAAGAAGTTTGCGAAAAATGAGAAAAAGAAATTTCTAACGAGTAGTCGGGGATTTGGTTAATTTCAAGTTGCACATCACCCACAATTGATCATTACTCACAAGCGAATGTGGTTGAGCGTTCACATAGGATAATTCGGTCGTGCCTAACGTGAGGTCAGTGGCGCAGTGGTAAACGCGGTTGCCTCACGAACAGCGTGGCCGTGGTTCAAGTCCCGGCGGTGGCGATGATATGCATTACTGACGAGCTCTAATGAGAGCGAAACTCGAGTCTAGTGCTTCTTTTCGAAAGGGGGCCGACTGGAAAGTCTATGGGGATGCGACAGCTGCGATCAATTGTGGGTGATGCGCAACTTGAAAAAGAAATTTCCCCATCTAAAATTTAATATTACCCTATTAATATTACCATTCGGTTAAAATACACAGCAAACATTAGTGAATGAATTGAAGCAGCGTTTATTTACTTCAGAATCTGATCTGGGGATGCGAAAATGTTCGAACCAAGCTATCTTCACTTGCTACTCCGAAACAAGAGACAATTAACCGCACTTCCATTGGGCCACAACTGTGTAATTACCAATATATTTTTGCCGGATTAAGTCAAAAGAACACAGTGTTTGACTGAGATTTGTTTCACTTCGGTTCAGTTCACAAGCTGATGGGTCAGTGGCCAGTCATGCACGACTTATTGGACCTCTGGGCTTCATAGATTTTGCTGCGTTTTGAAATGACAAACTGCACTTCGGTTGTGGTAGCACAACGACTTTAGTCCAAGTAACAAAGGCGTATGCAAGCTGATTCAATCATATACTATTTTAGTATTATTCGACGATCCTCTGCAAATACCCGTTAATTCTGCAATGTCAGGTTGTCCGCAGTCAGTGTTGTCTGCAGATCACAGTACCTGATGCAAAGGACATATGTTTCGGGCTGTCGAGCTATTGTTTGGGGTTAAAAAGGAACTGTACAATCTTCAAAACAGGCAATGGTACAAAAGACGGATGATCAACCTCGAAACTGACGATCAGAATTTCACTTTCCGGCAACAAACGAAATAAGACAGACAGTTAAAGGATTCATCTGCCAAAGCCAGTCAGGCATTGCAGTAGCTGATCGGTCATAATTATGCAGCAACCCTTGTGAACGCTACCATTTTTGGGGACAGTCAGTTTAAGGTATTTACCAGTTTACGCGAAAAGCACTCAACTCATATAAGCGTTTTGTCCTGCTTTTTACTTAGTGGTCAATGGCCACTCATTAGACAACTGCCTTTCAACCCAAGAAATTCCAGTTGATGTCTTTTACCTTGTGACGCAATTCACTTTTAGAAAGAAGAGGCTCTATGGGTTTAGTCTCCAATGTTAGTCCACTAACCTACTCTTCACATAGCATTCATCGAATGGCGTACATTCAAACGTTCTATCATCCGTTCAAAAGTGAACTATGGGCTTACACGAACACTATTTTTAGGGGCGCAGGAACTGAAGAATCCCTGATTGTCGCCGTCCTTTCCAGTTCAGTCATCCGCGCATTTAAAAGATACTGAGGCGTTTCAGCTGACCCGTGGTGCACCAAATTAGAAGTTTGTACATTTTCTGGCTATTGCTTTCACACTTGCAAATAAATCATTCAGTCTTTCTACAATTGTTGCGGCATATACTAGCACCCACCAACTGTACACTCAAAGCTTTCAGTTTGGAAAGTATCAGGTGCTTTACGGAAATCTTACTGTCTGATCATGATGGGCTTTATTGTCAAGAAGCGAGTCATTCATTCTGGGATAATGGCTGGTAGACATATAGTTGGAAAACGTCTTATTTGGGACCGACATTTTGCTTGCATATTTCACCGTCGCTTCCTTCCAGTGCTACAGGCTCTTTACAGTGTCTAGCGAACGAGAAAACAACCTAAATAATGACTCAGAAAGGACACCACTCTGAGGTTTTATGATGCTGGAATGTGCATGCAATGTTGGCCTGCTACAAAGATAACGGTCAGTCCTATCGGGTTCTCGTGTACTTTGCCTCCTGCACTAATGACCTCAGCCAGATTGAATAAACCCCGAAAGGTGCTGGGATTTGCTGATTTTAGAGTATCCGAAAGGTTACTGTTCCAAAGGCGTAAGCAAACATGTTTGTCCACCCTGACATTATTTTTGCAGCATGCGATGGTCCATTTCTAACAAGTTCAGCAGTTAACCTTGCGGATTCTATCATGTGGACGTATATTTTGAAGGCAGCTAATAACTTTTAGTCCCTTCGGATGCGAAGCAAAAAGGTTATTATCTTTTTCGACTGTAAACTCGTTCGGACTCGATAAATCGTCGTCATTCCCAAAAGAATTTATATATCTGTTACCCTCCAGGTCTGGTTGTCTGCTTCTTTACTGCACTACCGCGCTGATGGGTAGGATATTGCACTCTTCATTCCTACGAGTGGAAAAACGGGTGAGGTAATTTATACAGTTCAGCGTTACTTGTCTGTTATTTTACCCCGTTTACTTTCGTTTTCGTGGTTCTCGTAGGACACTTCAACCATGGCAAGTCAGTTGGGTAATATAAATTCGTATACATGTCCTCCACAACCCAGTAAATAGCCACGCACGATTTTCTTCAAATATAATATTAGGATTTTATGACAACTCTAACCTGTTGGAGTTAAGAACACAGTCTTCGGCATCATTCGGACTGGTATTGAATTAGAGATCTACTATGGATGAAGCTTACTCAGTTAATCAGCGCATATTTGGTCACCACGTCGCACAAGAGAACTAGTGTGTAGCACTCCAAGAAACCGTCTATCGAAGTTCTTTGTGCTACTTAAGAAACATTAGGCAAATACATATTTTTTGAATATGAATTTCAACACCTGGATTCAATAATCCTTTTACATAAGACGGTTCTTCTTGTGTCCTACTATCGGCGGGATATGTGTAAGCATAGTGTGTAATGTAGCCTTCGTTTCGCCCTCCCACGCGGCGCATCACGTGACAAGCCTAAGACTAAGTGACGCTCACTGTCCCAACCTGCGCATGCATACCACACATCCATCGGCCCGAAAACCTTCCTCCACATCGGAACACACGCACGCACGCGCACGCGGTCACCACCCCCACACTCAGCCAATTGGAACGCTCCAACTGGATGTGATTCAGTGCGGCAATACATAGGCACGCGTGACGCGGTTGGACCCGGATTGGAACAAGGACAGGACACGGTCCGGAGGAGCGCCACTGAATTAAGCTTGTACACCGATCTCATCAATAAAGATCCAAACTATTTGATTTAACCTTCTCATTGACTATCGTTGAGATGTTATTTGTCAGTGGGTACTCAAGCTATCACGGTTAAGGGTTCCACTACAGTAACATCCGGATATAGAAAGCTATCGCCTGCATGTTTTTGTCATAATTATGTCCCCTGTTCTCCTTTTATGGTAACAAATAATCAGTAACGGAGTCTCCACACAGGCTCTTTCGTGCTGCGAACCGTGTATCCCGGTGGGCAAATGCTCCGTACAATTATGTCCTGTCTCAGCTGATAACCGGTAACTTCGGTTATGTAAAAATCACTGTTGATCTGAACGTATTCTATTTGTTTTCTATACTACAGTGATTTTTAGAGATCTTAAGAATTTCTATCAGTCACTTTTATGGTTCGGTACACTGTTGATAGATAGGAAGTCAGAAACAGTTTTGTGCACAATATATCTTTCGAGCACATTCCGTTGCATCTCATCAGGTATACAGCGCAGTCTGTGGGTTTATATGGCAAAGTTCAATGGGTACTGTGAAGCTAAACAACAAAATCAACAACCACACAAACACACGCACACTTACATACATACATGCACATCAGTTACCTTAGAATTCCAGTAATGACGAACACGTCCTTCTGTACGCAGAGAGGTGCCTTCCAGTTGGTGATTGCTATCGCCTCCACAAACCGGAGAAGCCTTTGATTTTTTGTGGCATAATATCTCTTGTTTTAAGGTTGTGCTTATACTTTTTGACCTGGGTGCTAATCCGACAGTCATGTAAGCCTTCGGCTTCAAGATTGCGCAAAGAAAATGAGTCCAGAGAGCCAACAAATCATCCCGTACTCTTTGTAGTGGACCGATCACCCCGGTTTATAACATTGCTAGCAGTTGTTAGAAGACGCCTGTTCTGGTGCGCCAAATTCACTTCGAGAACTTGTGATGTAGCAAAGCCATACCTGGCTGATTTCGTATTATCTTCACTTCTACTGAGTAATGAGGAGACAATAGGGACAATCTTGTAAAGATATTTTAAGGCTTTTGGTTGTCTCCAGCGAATTATATCGGCTAAGTTACTTGTCAATATCAAGTGTATTTGGCTGGTGTTTTACAAATCCAATATCCGTTTACATACTTGTCTACAGTATGTAACGGGCTCGTTAAAGGATAACGCATTTCACACTGAAACGATCGGCCTTAATTTTTTTGGGTTCTGAAGTGTTCTACATAAATCCAAGCTACCACCGACTCAAATTTATGTAGATCATCAGATTCGTTATGCATAACTTTGTCCTCAATTGGTGCAGAACTGCGTTAGATGCAGCTGAGAACCAGACTTATTACTCAACGCTTCATTGAGTTCGCGCTAGAAATGACGGACTTAACAAGCATAAGTCGACTGTGCTGTTTAAATCGACCGTTTATCCTAATGACTATTGGGTGTTGTCTACAAATCACATAAAAAGCTTTATTGTATAGACTGCTCTAGGTGAATACTTTTGAGCCAATTAAACCTTTCCGGGAGATATAAATAATGTGATAGTGTCAGCGGAATGTACGGTAGTGAATGAGCTTGAAAACAAATGTACTCCACCTACCACACAGAAAAGTCAAATGAAATAGTGCGAGTATAATTTCTTTAATTTTGAGTAACACACTGAGGTAATTTTAAAGCATAGCGTTTCATGCTTAATAATTCTCCGTTACACTTGTGAAACAACTGGCTGGAAATGATATTGAGTGAACAATGCGAAAATTTAAAAAATCCTCTTAACTGAAGAGAAATTTGATAAATTTGGCTTGAAAACTAAACTCAGACAGATAAATTAATTTGGTTCCTATGTCAATCGAATTAGGTTTTGAAGTATTTCTTACTTGCAAGTGCGCGTTGAGAAGGATTGAAAAAGCTGATAGGATACCAGTCGCTAGAGTCAACGGTTGATCGAATTGTCTTATAGCATGCAAATTGTGTCCGACGGGGTTAGGGTTAAGTCCATGAGGAATACGTCCACATTGAGCTCAAAAATCGGCTGCTGACTAGCCATTTTTGAAAGTGCTAATAGATGTATTGTGTTTCTAACCTTATGAATGGTTGGCTTACGACTGTTTACTTGATTAGGGTTTACGATTCTTGTTGTTGCCACCTTCCTTCGAAGGAATTTTTTATATATGCTTTTGTTACACCTTGTGCCGTTATTCGTTAGTTTGTCATGGCCTTTTGATGCATTACAGTCATTGTTATATATTGCGAACTTCGTGAACTCATAAAACCTGCGTAATCATTTGTTAACGGACCACTGACCACGTCAGCACAGTTCAGCTCATCTAAAGTTTATTCGGCACACTTTCGTCAATAGATAATGTTACCCATGCAAAGAACGACTCGAAAAGGAAAGCCCTTAGTTATCGAACGGTATTCCCGGGAACGGCATTGCTTTATCATGGCCGTATTGTTTTTGGTGGCCCCCACGACCCAACAAAAAGTCAACGTGTTGACCAATGAAGCGGACTTGTCCTCAGAAGAAACATGTTACGCCAAAGCATTCTGCTGGTCAACCCAAATCTCCTGTTGGTTCACTGAGTGTGTTCTCCCTTATTTCCGGTTTTGTTTTTTTATTTTATATAATTACATTTTGTCACTTGGTTTGATCCCTTAGCTATTCACTTTGTGGATCGTTACTTTTTGATCGACACCAGTTACAAATCTTTTAAACTTCCCAAACCGCCAAGGTCTTAAGTTTTTGTCCTAAAAGCAAGGAAATTTCATGAAGGTAATCTGTTAAAAGAATACCATATTTCAAATAGATGAGTACAGTTCAAATTAGTAGATACGACCCTTGTCTGGTAGAGTTAATCAATTCAAAAGGAGACGATAATTTCAAAGGCTTAACGTAAGAACATATAGACATATCAAGATGTAAAGCATCTGGACCAATCTAAGAAATTTATGAAAACCAGTTGCCCATCTGGTTCGCCTGCTACACATAACTTACACCTCATACGGTGTTATCCTCTTCGGGTGCTAGATATATGAGGATCATGTGACTTAATTTACAACACAGTGAGTTCTGGTATGGATCCTTCTCTGTTAGCTTTTTACCCGACTACTCAAAACAAGCGGAGGTTAGAACATCAACATCTCAAAGTGTACACACATTTAACTGTTTTCTATACTTCCCAGGTTGTCCGTTTTACAGTCCAGTTACTTACTACGTTTCACAGCTACTTTATGTTGACATTTTGCACACTGTTAGTGTAATTGTAACCATATTCTACTCAGGAATCAACACTTGAACATCCGAACAGTGGATACTTTCAAAACAGCTAATGTGTTGAACAGATTTTAGTCCATATAACCACCACATATATATGGTCTACACGGTTATGGCAAATAACGCGAGGACTTTTTTCCGAAGCAAATATCGTATACTGCAACATATCAAATATTAAATCGTGATTGGTAGTACGGAAATATTATTGTAGTGGTTGGATTATATACAAATTTCATTCACGTCGCTCAATACGACTGACTGTCCTTAACGATATACTATCGGAAAACGTTTTACCGGGCGTCAAAAGCGGTTTTGCGCAGTTTTTGCGCAACACTATTCGCTGCATCTCTTCAAGTAAATACTGCAATCTGTGAGTTTATATAGCTTAGTTCATTGGCCACCGTGAAGGTAAACAACAAAGTCAATAATCACACACGCTTTAATGCGCATCACATACCAGAGAATTCTAACAATGATGAATAAATCTTTTTGCACTCAGAGGAGTGGCTTTTAGTTGTTAATTGCTATTGCCTCTGCAAACCATAGAAGCCTTGGACTTTTGTTGCATAACGTATCCAAAAGGCTTTCTACAGTTTCAGCCAAAGTCGGCATGTCAACAAGTGTGAAGTGACCGATAACGACGGCCTCTTGTGACTTGTCACGTTCTGACTTGAGTGCAGCATCGTGGCATCCTTGAGCGTTTTGCGGACCAAAACTAGAATGAGTTGAATGGCCCGAATGCGTGAGTGACGCTTAGTTCTGTCTAACTAGGTAGCCCGGTACTCACATAAGAATTAATAACTGATGCAAAATTTGGTCTTGAGCGGTTGGAGTGTTTTCAGTGGTGGTGAATGGCACGACCAGTTGAGCTGCATTAAAAGTTTGTCCCGTTGATTACGTGAGACGTGTTTTCAACAGAGTAGTGATGTCATCACCCTTATAAGGCAAACGTAAGTAGACATTCACTTTGGTAGCTATTGAAGCTATCGCGTCAGCCGACTTTTGGTTACTGACTTCCCCACAAATGCGTGGTTCTCAAAAACTACCTCCCTTTGGTCAGTGTTTTTATCCAACATGTTTGTCTTACACGATGAAACCAAGTTCTCACCAGACCACGTTTGTACCAGATGTGCACATAACTATGAAATGTCAAGAACTGTTCAATCCGAGTGTGTTTCCGGTAGACAGACAGCCGTACGGAGCCACTACTTAAATGTTTCACAAGAATATACAAAAACGTCAGCACGTTGACGAGCTTGTTCTCCACGGTAATATGAATTTCCGAATTTAGCTTGTTCACTGAGTCAAGTATGCTTGTAGCAATCTTTGTGGCACCTTTGAATAGCGGAATATTGTCAAAGTAACACTGGTAGAAGTGAACATGATTGGTGACAACATTTACAATCAGCTTTCCAATTCAGTTAGAGAAATACCTTCTAGCACAGGGCCAATTGGATTACTCATAGCAATACCATACAGGTAATCCGCTTGAGAATGTGGACAGTTTCACATATTTGGGTAGCACTATCTCGTCAGCCTGTAATATTGCTGATGAGATATCAGCGA
>JTDE01000150.1:213377-262087 GCA_014338405.1 Paragonimus skrjabini miyazakii
TTCTAGTTCTTCCACTTAGTCTTGTTTTAATAATTTTCAATCTTCTTAGTAACGTTTTCTTCTAGGATATTCCACGTCACTGTTGAGGTGAGCGGCGGCCAGAGCCACAGTACCTTTTGATCAGGCTCATGGCTGTTGTGATGATGATGATGATGATACCATACATTTCTGTATAGCCAGTTTACTATGAGTAGAGTTTTACGTATGATGGGCGTAGTAGCGAAGGGCGTTCTGAATCAGACGTAAGTAATCCTGTGTACAATCGACGTGAGTGAATATACTAACAATTTGCATCAGCCGACTACAGCAAAACACTTGTGAACAAAAAAGCTGGTAATAGTAACCACAGAATCATTGTTACACTCCAAACCAATGAGTAAATTGATTTGCTGAGAACTGTCTCAACTTGACTTGAGGATTCAAACATTTGAGCGAACCACTTTATCAGTTTGTGTCGTTGTGACTTAGACATGAGTGTTATTGGCTTAAGAGCTATGTTGAACTTGTGGAGTTTTGGGTAAGCCATATAGCTGCGGAGTATGTGAGCCCCTAGGTGCACTTTGAAGATGCGGAGCGTATTCCATACAAACCAACCCGGTCACACATTGTTCAACATGGCCTGCATGTCTTCGGCAGCAAGGCAAGAAGTAAGACTACCTCATCCGCATAAGCCAGATAGGTCAACTTGGCTCCAGCGAGAAGCTGAATATCAAGCTCACTGGATTTCTCTAGCGTGCTTGCGAAAATATCGTCCATGACAAAGTTGAGCAAGTTAGAAATTGGAGACCGTTGACGAACACGACCAGACGTGATGAACTTCCAAGACAGTTGTTCATAAACTCTCACCCTACTCGCAGAATGAGCATACAGTGATCTCAACAGATTCACTTATTTCTCCGGTACTCCCTTGCGGAGAAGACAGTTCCAGAGAACGTTACGAGCAACTGAGTCGAAAGCAGCCTTCGGGTCCAAAAAGACCAAAATGGTCGGCTGCCTGTAAGAGTGCCGGTGTTCCAACATTCGTCGCAAGGTAAAATGTGATCAACGCACCCTCAATCGGATCGGAATCCTGCCTACTCTCCGCGTGTCTGACTTCCTCTGGGCTTGTGAACCGACGCAAAACGAGGTCAGCGAATAACTCGAACGCAACAGACCCTAGACTAATGTCTTTGTGGGACTTCGGCCCTCTTGTTAAAAACGGGAATTACGGTTGATAAGCACCAATCACGAGGTACCCCTTCAATCTCCCAAATCGTCTGGAAGAGTTTCGTCAGTTCTGGTAACAACCTCTCTCCATCATCTTCGAAAAGAAAAGGACAGAAGAAGTCTGGTCCAAGAGCCTTGTGAGGTATCAATAACTTGGGTTCCAAGGCCACTTCTGCTTCCGACGGAGAGCTGTCTGAAACGTAATAACTGACCATTCGGTTCCTGTTGTCCACACAGTCTGGTTGAGACCAGCTGAACTGGTCTTCATAATGTTCGGCCCACCTGTCAAGTCGGCGTGACAGATTGGTGATAAGTGAACCATCTTTTTCACATATGTTCTTACTTACACCGACTCGGCGACCAGTACGACCAGGGATCAAGGAAAAAAATTTCCTGCTATTCCCAGAGAAAAAGGCTTTTTCCACCTCTTTAGACTTTGTGATCACGTGATGTTCACGGCCATTACATTTGGAACAAGTTTGAATCAAATGACGCATATTCATTAGGTCTATCCACATGATAGAACTCCAGTTCTACCGCAGTTGAATAACTTCTTCGGTACATACCTGTTCACAGCAGGCATTCTTAGCTGCCGTGATCAGTTCCCAGTATTCGCTAGGATTTCCCCCTTGACTCGAACTGGACAATTTGCTTATTGATGTTTCCCGGTAAACAGCCTTTGCACTCTCTTCGTTCGAGTATCTTACAGTTACGAGTGTATGACTTCTGCGTAAATGACAGGACAAAACGGACACGCACAGTAGCGTGATTCGAGTCTAGTTGGTTGGTCCAGAATACACGACAGTATTTGAAAAGTTGGCACCACCTGCAACTGATTGCAATATGATCGTGGTTTTTCCGTAGCTGAGATTCATGGGGAGGTCTGCATGTGACAGTACCTCTTATGTTGAAATGCAGTGCTCCAAATGTAGAAATCGTTAGAGGCGCACAACTGCAGTGGTCTTTCGTTCTTGTCATTGCGTTATGCCCGTACACCAAGCACACTTCCCAATTGCTACTCCTCTGCAGAGAAGTGACCAAGCCGAGCACTGAAATTGACGGCTGGTATGCTGATATCTGATTGTTTAGTCTGCTTCAGAACGTCAACGACGACGTCGTAAGACGCATTTTTGGTAGTTTCCGAACACACATCCATTGGCGCGTACGTCGATATAATGAATACACAACACTTTCCTGAGTTTCGTGGACATACTTTAACCAATGTGCTTGGTCTGACAACGCGCGAGCGACTGTTCACTGAGATCCAATTAAGCAAACACTGCTCTGCTGTGGAACTCAGTGTGATTCTCTCTTCAGTTCCGGTCCCGGCGTCACCAGAGACCCTGAGATAGAAGCGCTTAAATCGACAGTTATCTAGAGATGAGCGCAAGTGTATTACGGTGCTAGAATCGTACACTCGTGTATCCGACACGCAGCACTCATCAGGCTTCGGACTTTAGACGGTACTTGCCAGAGCAGCTTTCCGACCGACTTGTCGGAGAGTGCTGACACAGAAAACGCAAATGTTTACCAGTTGTCTTGACTCTAGAAAACAGTTACCACCGGAGGGCAAAGAGAACGTAAAAAGCGTGGGAAGTAAAACGGAAGGAGAAAGTCATGTTGGATAAATAATGTCACTGTTGGGAGAACAATAACTTCTGATAATTCCCGGTCGTTTATGCCGGGGAAGGGGTTGACTTAAGATACCCCACCCCGGGTTGCTTATTCAAAAGTCTGCTTTATGAGACAACAAGTTACCGGGTTGTCTTGGGGGACCCAACCTGGAGTCAGTGACTCGCTTGGCAGTGAGGGGCTTGCCTAGCACGGAAGAGCAATGGATAAGATATTGATGTCTGATTCTGAGCATTGTTGCGCACAGCCTATGCATTCGAAGCCACATCAGGCCTTTGGATGAGACCGGATGTTTTTCGACCTATTGGATAATACACCAGCGGTCACGATCAACCGCTAGGTGATCGGTGTGCTCTTTGTTTGTGGCTAACTTTTCTAACCCCCATTTTTCCTGATTCCGAAGACAGCAATGCTGCAAGTGTAAACATAATTCTACTCTACGCCCATTGGATCGTATCTCCCTACCTTAGCACTCTTACCCGGTAAGTAGTGCGAAATACTATCCCATGAATCCGACTGCTGCTTTCTGGTCTCTCTGGCAAGGTTGCACCTAGAACGACCGAAGTCCTAGTCAGCCCTTCGAATCGAAACAGTCCACAAGTCTGATCACCACGCCAAGATAGCAGTATAACCATCAACAAAACTGTTAAATGAACGGATGAGACCTTCGGCTCGTAATGCAACATGTCGTCAGTTGCATTTCACGGTCCGTTTATAGGTGCGCGCGATGAAACCTCATGAACAACATCTTGAGCCCTCACATCCATCATCAGTTCACCTCGACAATTCAAGGAGTGTTAAACAATTTACATCCGGAAATTAATTGTACTGGTATAATCTGACGTGAGCTTTTGTGATTTACGTTGACTTACTGATCAGTTTGTTTGTAACTCTGTTTGAGAAATGAACCCATTTGTTTGCATTTTGGATGAACAACAGCATTTTCTAAGAGGAGAAATGATTGATTTTTGAAGTGAAGAAACATAGAGGCAGATGCTGAACTGCATTTAGTGTCAAGCCGTGTGGTCGCACCAACATCAATTTTTCTGCTGAGATTGAAGAAGCAAAGCCTCTCAATACTTTGGTGCTTTTTGCCAGTTTAGCCTCCTGACCGATAATTTAGAGCTTTGAAGCGCATACTAATGAAAAATAAGAGCCGTTTTATATTTGTTAGTCGTGATATACTATGATTTTGAATTAACAACTTGACTACAAAGGTTTTGGAGTTAGCTAAAAGTCCATATTATCAAGATCAAAACTGACAAGTCTCGCTAGGTTTTTCAATCTAACTGGATACCAAATTCTTGGTTGTTCAGGCTATCAAAAGATTAATGTTGTACACGAAAAAACCCTGTAAGTATCTTACTTTTTGTGCAAACAGTGGCAAATATCACAATGAATTGCTGTTTCGTTGGGATGTTATGCGCATATTTTGACACTTACGAGAGTTCGCTTCCACTGAAGAGTGTTTTATATTTTAATTATCAGATGCTTACTACACGCAAAGCTTAGCAGTCGATGGCGATCTAACCAGTTCTCAACAATTATCCAAATTAACAGTCAAATCTGCTGTCAGACAAAACTATTTCATGTGTGTATCACGTGGTTAATATTTAAGTAAAATACACCTCAACGTTTCACCGGATATGAAGTCGGTGGAAAGAGATTGACCAAAGGGAAACTCTCATAGGGCAGTGTACCCATGATGGTTGAGTTAGGCTTCCGTAACAATACGGTGGTATTGTGGCAGGTTTATAGGGTGATATGGTTTATGTTATCATTTATCATTTTATCATTTATCCTGATATTTCTGAAATGTTTCCTCATGCACTCAACATTCTTGACAGGCGTCTTGTGAACACGAACCTATATGCAATGACCGTATGTAATGAAATAAACTGTTCTTTCGTCTCCCTTAATGGTTTAATAAAGTGCCTGTAAATAAGTTTGCCTGTCGATTTGAAATATAGATCGTTTGAAAATATTTGTCCGACCCTGACACGTTTACATACGACACTTAGAGACCGGTTTCACGATTGAGCGCAATAAACCTTGATAACTGCAAAGGTTTCTGACAACAAACGATGTAACAAAATTTTTTAACAACACAAAATAGGAGATTGAACTATTTTCTCTGTAGTTCTTGACTAATTTCATTAAAACTTCTGAATGATTTGGAAAGGTACGTGATAAAGTAACCCCCGTTTTCATCTAAGTAAATAGCTTTCTGGGGTGACATTGTCCATGTCGGAAAACACTGTTCTTAAGCCTACAGGGTTTATGTTTCTAACTGCAAAAGGGTTGGTTGTTTACTATTTCTCGACTTTGATCAGTGCTCACTTTTGTACTGTAGATTTCAAATTTTTGTAAATCCTATATAATTGGGTTCTATATATTAAGGGGAGGGACAACCTACAACGATGTTAGTTGGAATATACTCGAGACTGTCATGCTATTCCAGTCAACTTGCGGTCAATCGAAAGCGGTTGACTGGATAGTCTATGGGAATGCGACAGCTGCGATCAATTGTGGATGAAGTTCAAATTGAAATTTAATTATCTGTTAACGTTCCGCCTCTGAAACGGAATCTTTGGCAAACCATATCTTGTATACCAATAAACTAACCTACCTGTTGTGCATAGGTCGTTCTGAGACTACAACGAACTTTCTGAGCTGACGGCCTTCAACTAGTGCGAACAAGTCATCCAAACATTAATAGTGAGTCATTCATTACTCGATTTACATGCTGGCTGTTATTCATCGCCTGAACCACACTAATATCTTAATAGTAATCACATGAATTGTAGTCATTTTTAACAAAGAACCAGCAGCCATTGCTTATGTCATATTTTGCACTCTACAGAAAGGACAGTGATCACAATTTTGAAATGAATGATGCACAATCTTTTTTTTTTCCCAAGGAAAATTCACGGCAATTCACCCACGTGATGCAAACAAGGCCAGTAGGGTGATAACTCTTCAGTTCCATTTAGGTTCATTTTGAAAAACAGAGGCACGCGACATTAGAAATTGTTCTCAAATGAGCGAAAAATAGGCAAATTATGGACTGGAAGTTGCCCGAAAAGCTCAAATCATTAAGTCAGGAAATGATAAGTCACGTGCCTCTCAACTGTAGGTATGTCTTCCTTTCCTGTGTAGGCACAAAACAATATTTGGTTCCGTGTTATTTTCATTGTATGCGCATGCAATGTTGCAATGTGTTAAGAGGGTGTCAGTTTTAGTAAATTCACTTGTTCATTGTAGAGCATCATCTATTTCTGTTTCTGGATAAGCACGTCAACATTGAACTTATACGAACATAGACAAATATGTTATTTTGATCATTCATCGTCAGGCCAGTAAAAGTATACGGGATGGAGATATATTGTTCGGTCTGACATATTTTGGAGAAAAAAATAAATAGACAGTATTTTGCTGATGGTCATTTGCTCCATTACGTTGCGCGAACTCTTAATCTGGTTTATTTAGAATTGAAACTGCGTTAGTGGTATCGTCAGAACAAACGGCTTTTGCTAAATAACATCAATTCAGTGAATCTGACTGTAATAAACTCGGCAATCCAGAGTCTTATTGTGAGTGGCATTTGGTGGTTCATCCACTGGAAGAGCTTAGACAGCATTAATCTGATGAGTTTTTGGTTGAGAATAAATAAGAAGTTCATTCCGTACCAGCTATCTCATATACACAACTGAAGAAGTTAAGCATGCTTGAGGTATAAACGAGAGAATTGCGGATATGTTGAATTGAATGTGATAATCAGCTGCGGTAGAGGTCATACTGATTGTCTGATTGATGCTGTTAGTTAACAAGTTTTTGGCTCTGCAATTTTTGAAAAGCACTTGGAGAAACGACGTTTTCATTTCCAGTCTTTTTGTTCCTGGTTTTGATAAATATGTTTTTTTCAAATTTTTTTCTCAGTTTATATATTTTCAGATGTTTGCGGTTCAGGTGCCAAACAATATATCTACCCACGTCTCCGACTTCAGACACATCAAACATAACTTTATTGTATGCTACAAAAAAAAGGCTGACTAAAAATATAGTACGTTATTATATAATATAATAATATTAATAATAACAATAATAATATAATAATAATATATAATAATATATAATATAATATATAATATAATATAATAATATTATCCGCAATGTAACTTAGTGAACATGAGCAGTATGTAAAAGGTTAACAAGCATAGACGAACTGCCAGATGAGTAAATACTGTCTTTTAAACCTCAGGTTTGGAAAAATGTTTAGTGTTCATCAGCGATTCGCATTCACCTCAAACCTTTCTTAACTCCAACTAGAATGAAACATGCCAACTGGTTATTGTTTTCGAGAAATTCAGGTCGATGTGCCCTGAAAGACTGTGCAGTATACTTTCGATAAGGTATGAAATAAACCGTCGAGCATTCAGTAGACACGGGTCTTAACGTAAACCTTTGTTAACCAGCAAGGTTTCAGACTGATTATTTGAACTAAATACGAATCGCAATAGGTCATTCACAAGACACGCCAAGTTTAATGTATTACCACAACGACAAAATTACGCATCGGTTCTAAGCCCAGGGACCACATGGCCTACCCACGCAGTCTTCTACTGGGCTGCACACCACCAGAATCAGTGTCATCCAGTCATATACGCAGTAAGAGGTGAAACAGAAGAAAAAAATGGACCTGGACGTATCATTTTGCCAGTGTTCATGTCACACCCGAAATTAATGTGTACTTGCGTGCTAGACTGTAAGCTGCCACTGTGATTCAACCGCAGCTGTTACAGGACGTTTACCGAACTCCATGAACCCTCCCAAACAACTTACTTGTCCGCTTATCAGCAGAAACGACGTGTTATTCATGACAGTTTACTTGAACCACCTATTTTCTGGAAGAGGTCGATTGGAGTGCTTTCTCTGTATTGATCGGTTACTGATTTATTTAATGTGGATATTTGAGCAAAGGCCACGTTTCCTAAAGACTCATCATGAAGTCGACGCATTTCCAAAATCTATATAATGTGCGACAAGAGTTGAAACAACTCTGCTATCAGTTAACAGCAGTTCCAGACTTTCCACCAGTTTCGATCACAGTGCAGTAAACGGCACTTGGAAATGTAGCGACATGATGAACCTATGAAAAATGTACGCATCAACTTGTGGTGATTATTCGCCTGTAAATCAAACACAAAGAGATAAATGAATAGGGATTGAACGGTCGATTATTTATTGGCAACCCTTTCACCTGGTTTGGGCTGAACGTTGTTGTGACCGCAAAAGACGCCTGGCCTGAGAATTCGTTTGTTACGCAAACTCCCGTATGAGTCATGACACAAACGCGTACACTCATTTGCACGTCAGACATGCATTCACATACATCATTGTCATTCGCCTTGGTGGAACTGCTACCATAGCACGTACACACTATTGCGATAGTCTCTTCTTGTCCGTCGTCTTCCTGGCATTCGGAGCTTTCCCCTTTAGTCCTGAATGTCGTCTGTGGGCAATATACTACTTGTGAGTAGTATACTACTCACAACGAAACTGCCGGTCATACAACAACGTCACATCTAATGTTGGTAGCTTAGTTTTCTGTAACTGATGACTTTACATCTTGCTACTTCTGTTCGTCTAATGATTTCGAATGTGTTCGTGATAATCAGAACATTAATTAACGAACCAGTTAGACATGTCGACATAATCGACTTCACACTGACTGAGACTTTTCATGTTGAAGAATAGCTTTTTGAAGGCCCAAAGCGGTTAACCAGAGTGGTTGTATATTTTTAACATCTAACATGAAGCATGTGGACAAATCCAGTTGGTATCTGTTTGCTAAGCATCAACGTTAACATACTATTTTTATTTTGGAATGTTTTAAATAAGCTGCCTGATTTTTGTTCCCATTCCGTCCGTTTTCTTTTGGTCTTCCTGAATGTTGTGGCAGCTTCTATTCTTTGGTTGGGTCTTGCCATCCACTCAGGTTATCTAATGACCCTGTCGATCAATCGTCAGCCATACTGAATCGGCCCATTTCTGTAGTTTGTTGAGGGTTATGATAACAGGGATTTCTCTGTTTGACAATATTGACATATGTTGTTCTTTGTTGAAGCTTCATTCATGTCTGATCAGTCCAGTGAGAACACACTGAGTAAACAGCCGTAGATGCATGTGAATAACCATCGATGAACATAAATATGACTCAGAGTGAACTCTGATGACTCCATCTAGTCATGCGGGTGCAATCTACTTAGATCTACAATGACTGCTAGAAATAGCAGGTGCTGCTTTTTCAGTGAATCTGCCAACATTATATTTGCATTGAGTTAAACACTGCTCAAAGATGCATCACTGGGGCGCGTGGTAGAACTATGATGATCAGATGTAAAACATAGGTTGTTAATTTATATGTACGTATGATATATGTTCTGCCAGCTTGAAATCCGAAATGCGTGATGTACGTGTCATGTTATAGATTACCCGGTTGTAGTGGATGGTCAGAGTCAAAATAAAATATCAGTCAGTGGTTACAGCTTCAACTTTATCTGTAAAATACCACTCGTTCTTGCGTGGTTCGTCTTCCAGACCGGATTCTATTTGACATCTCCGTTAAATTCCTTGATCGCAGATCCGAGTGAAGTCAGCACACACAGTGAAACTCAGAATAAACAATTAATTAGCAACAATCCATCTAAAATAGCAGCAGTGAAATTAGAATTAAACAAACTTGCTCTGCTGAATTATCCCTAGTTGCATCAAAAGCTATCCAGGATATTCATGTCCCCAAATCATGAACACGCATCAGAATGGTGGTGCACGAACTTAACCAAAAAATGACAAGGTCAGGTGTGCACAGAGGTTCACGAATTACAATTCCGACTTATTGTACTTTTTCTTTTCACACGCTAAAACTTGAATGCCGCTGTCTTGCAGAATGTGTAGCTTAGTATAAAGGTCAATTCGAAGGAAAGAAAACGTGAACCGGTCATTACTTACATTTTTCATTTTCATTTTCTGAAACACAACAGGACGCAGGTTTGCTCTTTGAAAGGTAGCAATTAAACAATTTGCGTGTCCTCGAAGGTTTCTAGATAGGAACATGCAGTTAAAAATAAAACATGAAGTAATTCAACCAAAGAGTAAAACGCCTAGTTCAAGCACTTTATCATAGAATGGTGAAATCACTCGAATTTAGAATGTATGTTAGAATATCATTCTTGTATTACAGACCATGTAATAATTTCCCGTATGAGTAGTATAACTATCGCATGTCAAGTATCACTTGCCAGTCTTCGTTATCTTATGTTTTTCTCTCACCTGTTCTCTTGAAGTCGGCCAATTTTGAAGAATCACAAAGCAGCTATCGGGAAAGATTATTGGACGTCCTTCGAACTGGTTTAGCGATGATTAAAGGAAACTCACTTCCAACGCGTTTGATTTCCACTTGATCGGCATTGACCATCAATTAAATCCGGTTGAAGTTTTTTGAATCGTCTACATGGCTCATCAAGTCTGCCCTAGAGCTGTCAGAATGCGATATATGTCAACAGCAGACACTTTTGCGGTCAAGCTATTCAACCGTCGCATGTGGGTGCAAAACCATTTCGTGCAAACCGTGAAAAACCTCTGGTCAGTTATTCCAAAGGCAGTTAAATCCAAGCAAGCGCGAGCCACCTGACACCAACAAGAACGAGTTTCTGATGGCGAGCACAATTGATAATTCCATTCAATAACTAAAATAATTGTTCTTCAACAAAACTGCTTGAAGTTTCTTAGTTTCCAGATCCTGTTTGCTTATATTTTTGTTATTATGAAAGTCTAATGTGAATTACCGAGAACAACTGGTTGCACAATTGACTTTTCATTTGATGGACTTAACTCAGAGAGTCACTACAAAAGTACCTTTCTTTTTATGCACATTAGAACACACACTTGAAGACAGTTTTGATAATTTGATCAACTTGTCTGACCAGGTTTCTCTTTTTCAGTGGTAGGCTATTGTGACATACCTTTGTCCGCGTTGCAAGGTTAACCGCGGACTATGTGGTGCGTGGTGCTTATGGGTAACGTTTGCTCCTGTGCAGTACAAGGTTAACAGCGCTGCGTATAAAGCAAACATGCAATTGAGTTGGAAGTATACATTTTTGAAAAGCTCTAACAGGAGAAATATAAGGAATATGTTAGTTAGACTCGAAGTTCAATCTTACTGGGTAAACGGCCTTCAGGTATGAACGGCGACTGATCTTTAGAGAAAAATAAGCGTCACCTTCAAGATAGTGACCATAAATGTTGTAATCTAGTGTAGATATACAAGCTGTGACGATTCAACACAAACTTAAATTATCGTTTACATCAGAGGATAGCAAGAAGCGTCCTAGCTCATTTTCATTTCGGTACATCATTTTTTTGTCACTACTTGGAGTAATACGTTAGTGGTTGACATTAAGGCAAAACTAAACAACAACTAAAAATGTGGGGAACGATAGGACTAACCAGACTCCACGCTGAAACACTTACGCACCGATGACGGTGTCATTTCGTCTGGTGGTGAAACGTTTGCAACCTAAATGCCAAGCTCGGTGAACATACCAATAAAAAGATGTCATACTTAACAGCTAAGTGGAACTGAAAGGGAGAAGACATTTTCAAACCTCGCGTGATCAACCTTGAACACAAATTTGCTTGTGTACGAGTTTTTGAGTTAGTATATATGCAAAAGATGCTTAACATAATATAAGCATTTATGTCTTTACAATATTTCAGGCCAAATACAGAAACCAAGGGATGAAATGAAACAGGTAATGTGAACGGCTCATAGGGTTGATGAATTAGGCGGATTGGTGACTATCACATGGCATAAAAGTTGAATGGATACAGTCTGGTTACTGAGATTGTATGGAAGCCATTCTTGCTATTAGACTGGAACCAATACTTACGTGATCGATATACCACCGCTGTTACCATTACAGGCAGGTTGCCCATATTAATAGACATAATTCATTCAATTCATAGTTCCCCTTACATACTGTAGAGTGTGATCAAAAATGAACGGGGTAAAAGTCTGATTGGTAATCAGTAGTTTTAATGTTTACATTTAGCTGATAATTCCAGAAGTACTGGTAAGCGACTTAAACTCACTTTGTCGAGGATGGGGCATTGATGACTCAAGAGATCTATCAAAAACTGGCAGCAATTTTACTTGTTAAGGACTTCACGCTGAAAATTAAAAAACCGCTTCAAGAATTGAAAAGCTGTCCAGAAAAGTTTCACGAATACGCGTGCATTAATTATGGTGGTCGCAAGGCAATCTGTCTACCTGAAGGTTTAAGTCTGAACTGCTTTGAAACGTAACATGTATTCCACACAGGTAATGGAGACGATGTGAAACAGTACTGGGGAATTGCGAAAGAATTTAGAACTACCATTGCCTTGCTATAAGTGTGTATGAGTTGTATTCACACTTAGTCACTGATGTAATAGAAATACCCTAAGCGGTGTCGATCAGAGATTACGTTACTTACGACTAAATGATCATCCATTAATTTTTAACCCCGTGTTAAGAGGTGGCGGTTAATTTGTTTTGTTTGTAAAGCAAGAATTGAGATTTTTATCTTCTCGACCCGCTCTAATTTAGTATATAATTTCGCTAATTCAAATAAAGTTCGTTTTTCTGAACTCGAACTAGTTCCTTCAAAATCTTTCCAACGATCTGGTTTTATTGCAGTGGCACATAGGTCCATCCCTCGATTCCACTTATCTGGAGATTTTCCAGTGGTATGAGATGAATATACAGCTTTTTTACATTTTGTAATTTGAAACATTTTAGCACAAGAAGTGCAGAGGGTGTCATCCAGATGCCTTGTTTATAACTTCAACACACCACCGGCATCATGACAAAGCAGTCTTTCGGCACATAACGCAACACTAAACATTAAAATCTTTTTCAGTTTGTTACTCTTTCGTACACTTTCAGATTCATGAGCTTGTTGTTTTCATCACTGTTAATCCCGCAACCTTATCTACGAAAAAACTCACTACATTTATTCACCATAGTTTTGTTTGATAATCTATCAAGACCAGCTACGAGCTAATAGTTTGGTTTGAAAAAAATGATTAAAAATATTGAAACGAATATAATATTAATTTCATAAACGTCAACAAAGTGGACAGCAAAAAACCAATCAAGAGGCAGACGTGCTTCATAAAGATGAAAATTAAATGTTCAAATAAATACATGGAGAACCTTACGAAGTGAAATTCACCATTAGACCGCATCATATTGTATGATGTTCATTTTGTATGGGCGTACGTTATCTCCTTGTAAACGTTAATGAACGTGATGAACTCAAACCAGCTAGACATAAAATCGGAACTTTCTTTAAACCGTATAGTGGAAAGTAGGTATCAGGGATAAACAACGAAGCAAAGGGATTTATCCTACTTAAATTACATAGTAATCAAATTATGGTTTTAAATCAGCAAAGTAAGCCTATCTACATTAAAGATTTTGTATGTGCGGATCGTATTGTTTTTTACAACATTATAAGGACACTACTCAGGTATTATAAAAGTGTCTTGTTTGGGAACTCAACGATATGCTGAACAAGAAGAACGACGTTTTAATGTTCCGGTCTGTTATTCTCGTTTTTATGGGTACTCATTTGAGATTATTAAAGATATTGCTAATAGTGTAGTGCGTAGCTACAGATGAAACGGAGAGGAATTATCAAACAAGAGTTCAACAAACTTTGACTCAGTCGAAAGTGTGATGTTTACCCAGCAGTAAATAAATACTGGAAATAAAAAAATCTGCAGACGACCAATTGATAAGAATCAGTTGAAGAGTGAATATTTCTCTTATCTAAAGCACCTGGGTGGTATTTCTCTGATAAATTTGATAGTTGATGGGAAAAATATGCAAGGTGTTGTTATGGACTTGACGTTTGATGATAATTTTTGTGTGTAATGTTTTTTCATTGTTCCGGACAATTATGTTTGAGCAAGCATGTACTTAACCCAAGCAATACAACTGACCGTGCAACTAACTCTCATGGTAATGAAACTATCAAAGTCAAGCTGAGCAGAATCACTGATGCTATGGAACGCTACGGCTGTTCGTATGTCTTCCGGTCAGACTAAGTTTTATGTCCACCGTGAGGATAAACCTGACGCTGGAGTGCGACTTATGTATCGCAATGCGCGGAAATTTCCGAAACAACTGTACACGGACACACATAAACTACATGGGTGGTACTCGAAAAAAGA
Source organism: Paragonimus skrjabini miyazakii (assembly GCA_014338405.1). Taxonomy (NCBI): domain Eukaryota; kingdom Metazoa; phylum Platyhelminthes; class Trematoda; order Plagiorchiida; family Troglotrematidae; genus Paragonimus; species Paragonimus skrjabini miyazakii. Next base: position 227,496 of record JTDE01000150.1, read on the forward strand.
AATAACTGGATGAGATTGATTACCAAATTGAAATGAATACCAAAACATGTTTTTGGGTTACAGCTGAAGATCAAGAACAACGCGGCAATGCAGACAAAACAGCTTTTCGACGAATGCCGAAGACTGCTCATGAAGTTCTTTATTACAGGATTGTAGGAATTTTCAGGTAAAATTTATTCACATGGTTTTGCTATGTCATTTTGGAAGATAATTCTAGCAGCTTGTTGTGCTGTAGTTAAATTCTTTTCAGGTATGCAACATGGATAACACATATTAGGTCTCGCTGATAAAAGAACAATCTCGTTCGCGCATTGTACATATGGTTAATGTGCTTTGGTTCAGGTTGTGAGAGAGCCCGTTTTGCTGTCCGATCAACCACTCAATTTCCTGTTTATCCAATTGTATTACCTATGTCCCATTGTTAAGATAACGCTTTTGAAGGATTGCAAGAGTTTCTTAAACGGTTGTTTACGTCCCTTACACGATCATGAAAGGGGACAACACAAACCCGCCTTTGATTCGCTGCTCTCCGTTGTGACTGGTTGTGGGCATAATGCTGGATTCCTAAAGTGTCGTACCCTTCTGATTGCAGGTTGTCGTTATGATACCCGGGATTGTTTTAACTCTAGTTTTAACCGGTTCCACATTCCTGTTCCTGCTTTATTGTTTCATTTATCCCGCCTTGCTTCTGTTCCAGACCCCAACCCATTAAAGTTCAATGGCCATATGTGAATAGTCAACGGCGTACACTGTATAATGAAGGATACGCCTCTTTGTTAATTGCAATAGATGGTAATCCGTTTGTCATAACTTGTGGTTAATGCCTTCAATGGCTCCCGTATGAACTGTCACCCTATTTCTCGGTGTTTTTGCATTAATGATACTTTATTACTGAATGCAAGCTCCTAGAATCAAATCTTGTGTCCCCTCAGTCCATCTATCGGCCAGTTACCGACTCACTCTCTTCTAATTTGCATCAACTTTGTTTCATCTTTTTGTGACGGCTGAACTGTCTTCTGCTGACAACTTTTTTTGATATTGATTGTGCTTTCAATCCTATTCCTGCATTTTTTCGGACTATGTTGGTAGCACCCTTGGTGCTATTTCCGCTTCAAGCATTGCTCTCCCGATGCGTTTTGTACAGCTGTAGTGCCTACAAGGAATCGCAGTTGAATACCATAGTAAACCATTATTGTGGTAGCTGTCTTCGGCTTTGAGGTTAGAAAAACTTGACTTACTAATCTCATTTGATTTGGCGTTTATCCTTTGCCTCATTAACATCGATACGTTTTCTGCATTTAGTCGTTCGACGTGGTCCTATTGGCGACGCGTTACCGATCAATTTCTAGGTCGTATGGTATCTGCACCAAATCTCTTAGGTTTGGTTTTAATGCATACATGTTTGTTCACAGGATGTGCACAAGCAAGCAGTTTACTTTCTGCTATCGTGTCATGGTTACCTGGTTGATCAACCACCTGATGATACACACGACTTAGCAAGGACAGCCACATTGCGCGAACACATGTATGTACTCCAGAGCACATGTAGATTTCCTACATCAAACTGCACTCGGTGGATAAAAGTCGAAGAATGTGGAGTCGATGAGAGAAAAGCCTTTCGTGTCTCATACATGAATGCACAACAATTCCGCAGGCAGGACAGTAAACAAACAAGGAGTGTATATTTGTACTCACTGAAAAAGCATAGAGCAGTCAGCACAATAATGTTGAACAAGTGAGTAGGAAAATACAGCGCATCTATCTCAACTGTTTCAAGTTTTTGTTTTACCACGTGTCTTTTTTCCGAGGTGTCATATTACGATTCCATGGTATCGTTCGTAGCCTTGAAGTACATTCGCGCCATAGCCACAAATGACAGAAAGTTGGGTAACTAGTATTCGGTGAAGGTAACGTAGACTGTGGATAATGTGGCTTAGGGTGTAGTGAATGACAAACGCCAACTGTGTGCATATCACATTGATTGTTCGTCAGTTAAAGAGTGCTGTTTGATCCAGTCTGCCTTTCGTTTCTTAGCATTAGCGAACGTCCCTACCCTCAAAGAACGTGGTCAAATTTCAAAAAAGCGTAAAAAAATTTGTGTGGTTCTTCTTTACAACTTTACTACACGTCAAGCTGAACTTGACATAGTAAAGAGTAGAAGGAATGTTAGCCTAAATCCATCGGTCGGAAATAACACTACCTCAATCTATCCTTAAACTTTGTAATTCACGTCTGATTGTCATAGGAATTTTTATTTTCAGTTGCGCTGTCGTATAGTTTGCACAGTTGGTTGACAGCATTCGTTCAAGTGCGTTCGTGGACGTTACGCAGTGAGACACAGCTCCTAATGAACACACACAATCTTCAGTAGAACAATCACAGCTTTTGTTGACTAGACAAGGATGCTGAGTGGTCAGACAAGGCTCCTAATTACCCGGAAGCACAGTAGCTTGCTTCCTGTGGCGAATGTTTGCAAGTTAATGAAGTTCGGTTACGCCTAGTGATGCCTGTAAGTAGTGTGGTACTAACCACAAATAAGGACTAACGTTCGAAACCTATTGAGAATGCTGAGAGTCCGAAATTCAGTTTGCACATTGGGACTATAAAAAAGGGTTTGCAATTATGTGTGTATACACGAACGCTGACAGAAGGCGAGTAATAGCTGGTTTTAAGTCTGTTTCGTTGAACAAATGTAGGCAAGTAGTCCAGGTGATACACTTCACTTTCCCCTCAAAATAAGGGGTTTTTCGATATTCTTCTATATGGAAATCAAGAATGACACATCTGTATGATCAATTAACTCAACCATGTTTCTCAACATTGTATCAGTGATCAAGAAGGTCAACTCGGTACTTGCGTTACTCACTGGTTTGTTAGGTAGGTTTCACTTAGATTGTTTCGCTCGTGTTTTTAACTTGTTACCGTGCCTTATTTTGGGATAAATATCTAAGCTTATTGGTTTTGTTTCGCAAGGGGCAATACTTTCGCCGAGATGGCGCAACGTGTGGCCAAAATGAGTTAGAACAATACATTTTCTCTTTTACTGATATAGGGTTCAAGAAATAGGACATGCCTCAATGTACTGCCGGAAAATCAGATGATGTTTAACTGTAATACATAAAATTCCAAAACCCCAACATTTATTAAGAAAGGTATTGCGTCTAACGAAGATAATCATCTCGGGAGTAACTGGCTAAGGCCCACCATAAAGCGAATTGTTTCATTGGCAGAGAACACCTTTCGCGTGTTCGGATATGCCCGATCTGGGGCAACCTATCAGAGTATATCGTAACTGCGTCGTCGGTAGATCAATTCAAGTAAATATTTGATGCACATATTCGGAATCCCAATGTATGTATCCACGAGAGTTGTTCATCATAATTGTCTTAAACCCTTGAAGTATTCTAGATCTGTCATTGTTGACATTATTCAATTGTAATCGGGTGTATGCTGTTGTACGCTTTTTAAGTCTGATAGGCAACCGTACGATGTTTATTTCGTTCATCCTCTTCCGACGTTCTTTTTGTTCATCTTTATATTACTGAACCTCCTAAATCAAAACAATTTTCCGGTTTTTCCTTTTTTCTTAAATGGTCCGACATAGATTCAGTCATCAGATTTCTCAGCTTCTCAAATCTGTGAATCTTCATGAGTCCTATGAATCTTAAAAGATAAACCACTGTTATAGGTATAATTTCGAGGAAGAGATTGCAGAGAGGGTTCAAGATATCATATTTGTTGTTACTGCTTAGAATGATGAGCCCTATCACTTGAACGTCAGTCTGGCGATGCCACACGAATAGATAGTTCTGCGTTGAGCTTCCGAAAATAAAATGTTCACGACTAGAGTCTGATTTTATGCGATGTACTACATTGATTCCTTCAGGGATTGTTCGCATGGCCACTTCGGTTAAAAGATAAAATATTCCACCTGTCACAATGAAATGACACGAGTTTCCTGAACAACTGGTTGTCTAAACAACACCACGGTCATTTCTGATCGCTGATTATGGTGCACATTTAGCCTGCAATTGACCCTAGGAGTTTCATTTAAACAAGCTGCCTACATACACGCAATGTGCATTACACGGGAATACTATATGACTTCAAACAATTTTAGTTTTCTATCTATACGATAGTCTGGAAATTCAATTACCATCATATAGCTATGGCCACCTCTGTTTAATAACTTCGTGTTGAATTTGTTTGTGTGCATGTTAACTCAGCTCACAGCAGTATTAATTTCACCAAGGAGTCAGACAACAGCGGTCGAATAAATTTATTGAATGTTGGCTTAGTAAGAAGGGAAGATGGTTTGATCCAACGAAATGTGTACAGAAAACAAACTTGAAGTGACCAATACATTCACTTTGACAGTTTCGTTCCGCTAAATCAAAAGCGAAACCTCGTACGATATCTGACGGGTAGGGCTTTAAAGATCTGCACCCCTGACACTTTACAAGCTGAGCCAGACTTTCTCCAAGAAGTGTTCATACAGAATGGCTACCCAACGCGTTTCATTCAGAAGGCGATGCAGGCGGTAGAGTTGAAACTTAAGCCACCTTCTGTGAATGAGAAACTTGCGTTTGTTAGTCTTCCTTTCAAGAGAGATTCCATGGCCAAAGTTGTTTCGAGAATACTTAAAAAGTCAGTCGAAACTACCTACCTTGCCGTTCAATTGTGCGTGTGTTTCCTTTCATTACCTATTACCATGTCACAACTCAAAGACAAATTTCCATGTTCTACAACCAGCTGTTGTGTGTACTCATTTGTTTCCTCGTGTCCAGCATCATACATTGATCATACTACAAGGCGATTGTCTGAGAGAGTGCGCGAACATCATCCTGCGTGGTTGAATAGTGGTGTGACTACAACTGTTACAAGCGCCATTGTTGCTCACTTGACTTACTCTAATCGTTCTGTCAGTAAGAAGGACGCTTTTCAAATCGTCTACCCAGTGCCAGGAAATCGGCTAAAGATAGTGAGATTCCGAATGTTGAACGTTGCCGAGGCCATTAATATCCGATTACGCAACCCTGACCTCTGTGCTCAGAAGAAGTTAGTACGGACACAAACTCCACTGGCTCACAACCACTGAAGCCCACGATCTAGAACAGTGATTGCGTAACTGGTAGTAAACACGCTGTCCATAGCCTGTATTGACCATTTATCTGACTCACCCCAGATATTGTTTTAAAATATCTTCAGTGATTTTGCATTGAAGTCCGGTAGCGGCAAGCAACTGCTAAAAATGAATAGGTTGGTTGCATCTGACAAGCAAATACTTTCTTCCATCGGCCTCAATACTTCTCATACTTACACTACGAACATATTTAATGATAAAGATTGTTCCTTTAATGAGATGGTAAATGGTGGCAAGTCATTCTGAAGTAATGACCGTCTTTCTTACGATTCACAGGGTGCATTTAATGATGGAACCTCGAACAGAACGGAAGGTAGAATACAAATACTTGCTGGTAGCGGAACTCACATATTAGCGACTAGATCCTATCAACTGACCAGAGTAATATGATGAATAATGAATAAAATAAATAAAGTAGTAAATGATAATAAAATAATAATCAAAATAATTATAACTTCAGTAGAAGAGATTCAGAATGCGTTTTTGGCAGCTGCAACGTGTTTTTGCTTTCCTCTTTTACACGAGTGCATTAACATTAGTTCATTTTTAAAATTTTATTTTGTCCATCAAAACGCTGTGTCGAAGCTTGTTGGGAACCTATCCATTCCAGTTGTTAGGTTCTCATTAAGTTGAGATAGAAGGGCCAACGGTAATGAGTATGCAAGTAAGATATTGTAACCACCGACATTTTGATTTATCATGGTTAACCATTTTGTAATTATTCGTACTCCTAAATTTCCTAATCAAGCAAATATCTCAACCGATCAACCTCATGAACACATAAACGTTTGCACTCGGTAACTTATGAAGCCGATTACGGACGAGGCGTTTTTGTCTTCCTGGAGCCATTCAGTCAAAGAAGAAATAAGTCATGCTGAGCTCATGGGAAGTGACTGGTAGACGTGAGTTAAACGGGTCGAGTAGAAGTCTGTTTCTGTCCCTGAGGTTTGTTTCATAAGGGGGACACTGTAATCCCGACATGCGTTTTCAGGATCAGTCAGAACGAGAATTGTGAAATGTGGCAGTTGACTGGGTGATATATCTTTTACATTCTAATCTGCTTACTTCATATGCGAGTCAAAGCAGACAGAATTCGCTCACTGGTTCAAGTAAGGCTGTCTGTTACACTGGGCTGTGCTACGACCGCGGATCCAACCAATCAACTGAATGCTCAGCACACGCTGATCAATGAGGCTAAGTTGCTTTGTGCAAAACAAACCAGCTGGTTTTGAAGATGGAGTGATTTGGTCATCTGAACTTGAGGGAAAGAAAAACTGTATGTAAACCAGCCGTATTTACCATATTCAGTGATTAGATAGTCAAACCTTGAAGGTTTGGAGGGAAAAAGATGAATTTCTATATTCCGACAGGCAATTAAGGTGAATCCCTCGAATAAGGATCATTATACTCGAGTTTAGAATTTGCTAGGGCTCATGTACAATCCTCCACAAAAACGTTAAGCAAAGCACAGCTATAGTTCAACGATCTCAAAAAATGTAAACAAGACTTAGTCACAATATCAAAATGCTAATGAACGCATTAGCAAACTGGGTAAATAGCCAACCTCAACAGTTTTGGTCGACAGATGGTTTCCGGGAATTGGCTTACAATTTGTTGCCGAAAAACCCAAAAAATGATTTATGGTCACGTAGTATGTCATTCGTATCAAACAAAGTTCTTCCGTGCAGTCAAGTGGTTCAAACCAGCGAAGATGTGCTAGGCCGCAGAACTAGGTGATGCACACACTACTCAAGCAAAGTGCAGTAATAGGCAACTTGATAACCAAACAATTATCAAATTGATACGATCAAACGAAGAAATCTTGGTCAAATGCCTACCAACTGCCTAAAACAAGAGAGGTAAAACATACACGAGTTGACACGTGAAGTGGATAGTGCTGGGACAGTGGTTCACTTATGAACTTCGAAAGCTGATGTAGCCGATGACATTTTACATGTCTATCGCTGCCGAGTTCACAACTTCAAAAATATTACCTTGACATGGATCAGCAACGAGAGGAACAACTGAAGTTGGTAACCTTCCTATGGACATTTCTGTATACTGTTATCCACTGGATCGTTAGATCCTAGCAGTACTGGGTATGGCGAATTAATTTCATTCACATACCTGTCTAACACCAACGCTTTTACCGTTCGGTGATACAGCACGGCAATTTCCTGGACCCACGCGACAACGTTTTGTTCCGTTTTAATAAACCCTCATCTTATCAAGTTAATTTGACAGAACGACTTTCTTCGGAGCAGCCAACCATCACATTTTAAATGTAACTGAAGCATGAGACAAAAATGGTACCATGAAAGGTTGAGTGAGCAACTGACATGGTATGACCATCATAGTTGCGATGGGATGAAACAAGACTAAAAATTTATCTGACTTTCAAAAATGCGATTCACATTGATGGTGAAAACTGAATGTAGAAAAACTTTTCACATTTGGTAGCTGTCGAGTTGTGAAGTGAATAAAAATACTGATCCATATAGGTATAAGGTCAACCGTCAACAGCACTGAAATCCGTGGAGAATAATTATCCGTAAAATAGTTAGCAGGAAAACGAAAAAGTCTCCAACGCTCAGCTTTAACAAAACACATATGGACGTGCATATTTGTGGATGAAACAATGAATCGGCGTCAGCCGGCATGGTTTAGCCGTTACTGACAAGACTTGGAAAAGGTAAGGATGCTGCTCCGAAACTGCTGCATATTTGCGTACATACACTAGGTCCTCGCCGTGGAATGCGTTGGCAACCTTTGGCGGATAACATTCATTGGACAGTAAATTCATTTTTATGTGAAACTACCTACCTGTCAACTCTCCACCCCAACATACAACATGGATGGTTAACGCACCACGTGTGATGCCATCCGGAGACTGTTAGACTGCTTAAACTTCCATAGTGGATGTCGTTAGTATTTCAGCGAGGTAAGACTTTGATATGTCCGGTTATTCCTGCAAGACAGAAACATGGGTAAACTTTCTTACAGTGGCAGTCAGAAAGACCAACTTGTTAACATCACTGGTCAAGTAACAGGTAAGTTGCGTGTTGTACCGTCATAACACGTCTTAGGAATGTCTACATGCTCGTCAGATAGCTCACCCATGAGTCCTTACCCATGCACTAATCCGTCTAAATTTCTGTAGATGAATGCTTTGTTATCGGTCTACATTGAATGTTGCAGCTAATCCCAGTATCCACCCATTACTGACGGAACTCAATGAGGTTTTACCGAGTGGAGTGAACTGATGGTTTGTTGAATGTGCGGTATTCGGTTGAAGTCACGTAATCCGGGGGTAGTAGGTAATGAGCAACCATGATTTTAACGGTTTTGCTTTATTTGAGTTGAGTAAATGAGTATCCAGACAATTCACATGGAAGGGTGGAGTACATCAAAAAAGAGACCAGTTCAACTGTCATGTTCAGTTCAAGTCAGCCAACTGATGCTAACTGCTTATTAGTCATTTTTTGTCGAATAACAATGTTAGAAAAATTAAATGAAGAATCTATTTCTGATGAGATTGTCGCTCACTTTTGCTAAAATGATAATTACACATCGTGTTACTATGAACACATATGACATCTTTTTTGAGTCGAGCTGATGAGAGACCACATATGTACGAGGCATCCGCAACATCGACAATGAACAAGGCTAGCAAAGATTTAAACGCAATTTTGTCTCCAGTGCAGTGGTTACTAAGTAACAGTTAACCAGTGAACCTAGACAACCATTACGCACGGTGTGCTTTTAGGCCAATGAGTTCCTAATATCCATAAACACGTGGTGATTTACTAACACCGGGTTATGTACGAACGATTTTGAAATTCGCTTGCGCATATACAACTAACACCTCCCAAATGAGAGAATTTCTGTGTATCTCAAACATGTATCAGGTCAAGCAGGCGATTCCCATCAGTTTGTTGTACTTCTACGAAACGATTGCCTACGATGGATGGGTTTATACAGTGGATCAGTCAGCAGGGTAGAAAGATGCTGCGAGCATTCCATGTGAATACAAACACACCAATGGAACCAGGACGTCCGGCGAGAGACCCGAACCAAGAAATTACCGAGCGGAAGCCTCTTTATTGTTTGGATCAAAGATGTATGTGTCAGTCGCCGCAGAATGAAGGAGATGATTAGACTATTATCGTGGCCTTGGGACGTTCGTTTATCTGTCTGCTTGACTGATAGTCCTGTTGTTCGAGTTGTTTGGTTTATGCTTATGAAAACAAGGACTGAAATGAGCTGATAGCTCATATGTTGGTTAGAACTGTTCCCTTGATTGAATTTTAAGTTCTTGTAATGTACTTAACTGTTTGAAAGTGAAGACCATTGTTCGGAACCCGAATCGTGACCCACCTACAAAATTTTGAAGACCCCTACTTTATACGGTAAGAAGAAATACATTGCGGTTGCTGGCAAACGAAATGCTGTGTTAAGAGGTAGCTGGCGTGAGCTTGCTGATGGGTCAAATTTCTGTCGCTCACAGACACCAGCGCTGGTTTGTTTTTCATTTAACTTTGTTGTAGAAAGACGTTTTGCTCATCGTATTCACAATGCAGTTATACACTTTAAGGAGGCGTTAGTGCGTTAATTTACTCATAGTACCGTAGGAAGCCGATTACGACTGTTACTGAACGAGTTACAACAATTCAGTAGTTTGTGATGCTGTGGCATTTTACTAAGTAATTTGTCCGAAGACTAAAGAAGGCTTAGCGTATACGAACAATGTCATGTAGGGAGTACAGGGCCGTCGTCAAGCACTTGTCAGCATCTGCCACAATCTCAAATGTACAAGTTATGTACAATTTATGCCACTTTTCTATTACAATAACGTATTTGAACAACCAATGTTCTGCCCAAACTCTACCGAGAGGTTAGCTGTCGTACAGTTTTATCCATCGAAAGTTTGACCGTTAACAATGTCCTATAGTTTGTTGTAATTTTGAGGAACCAGCGAGTCACGTGGTTTTCCTATCGGCAGTGTGCTTCACCTCATTCGATAGATCTTGCAGCTTCTAACTGTGTTTTCGCCAAGTTTATGGGCTGTTCATTAACCGAAACTATGAAGTGGCCTAACTCAATTAATTCTATCTCTTAAGGCTATACATTTTCTGCCGTTTGACTTACCCTATCATATCATCTAACGTTTGTTCACGAATTGGGTGTTCGAGTTTTCGGTGTGCTGATAGTACTGAACAAAACCTAAACAGCAGCCTACCACTTCGCTAGTAGCCATCTGGACCAACATTTGGAATTACAGCCTGCTTATTTGCCCACACTTAAAAAATCAATGGGCGTATTAGTACAATTGACTGACGGTGGTCTACGGGAGGTTAAGTATACACAAACGTTTCTTTTTAACGCAGAAGTTTGTACGTTTGGATTTTGTTGAACTCGGTACTAGTGAACACTCGAAATCTTACCGTTTTCGGTCGACTTCTTAGAACACGGCAAAGTTGTCAGAGGCAACAGTCGCACTCTACTCCGTTTTGAACACACCATCGTTCAACCACACAGGATGATGTTCACGTACTGCAGCGTACAAACGAGGTATAATAGGATCGATGTATGATCCTCACCACAGGTTGTAAAATACCTTACAGTGGAGTTTTCACGCTTGTCTTTCAGTTTTAGCAGGCTAGTTGGAGTTGAACAGACGCTCTCGCATAACTGAGACGCAAGGTTGTTTGTTTCGATGGACTTTTAAGCATTCTGTCATTGAATTCAGCTAAGAAACCGCTCTCAAGTGAATAAGCACACTTAAAATTTACAAGAGATGCCTCAGTTTCTTGTTCTGCTTAAGCAATTTTTGCAGAAAGTCATGCTCAGTTTGCAAACTTCCGGCACTGTTTCTGCCACACACCCGGTGAGGTTTCATCATTGAGTGAACATACTGAAAACTCCAACTGTTTCCTGTAAAGACTTTGCTAGATTGAACAACCTTCTTTTCCTAATACGCCAACAAACACAACATTTATATGACCGTTATTGACTGGCACCTTTGAAAATGCCTTAATGGTATGGACTGAGGAAACGCTGACTGAGTATGGTTTCTAGATGAATCCAAGTTGGTGACTCAACCCTGTAACAGTAAATGTTAACTGGAAACTGTAGAACATCAAAAGTTCTCTCAATTCATTCGTTGAACAATCCACATGTACCGCGTCACGTTTTATTAAATTGTATAAATAGTTGTGGCCCTAGTATGAGCTTCCTTATAAATATAGGACTGAGGCCAAACAACTAAAACGTGTTACGGAGACAACGGTTCGCTAGTTTGGACCCAGTAGATTCGAAAAATAGGCAATAATTTTGGCTGGAAGATAGTGGAGTATTTGTGAACATGTGAAATGGGTCCCAAAGATACACTCTTTTTGCACACTTCAGCTGGGAATTTACTATTCTAGATGGACGGATGCGCTCGAAAGTGGCTGTATTAACATCCCCGTTCCGTTTTATTATAACACACACTGGCTACTTTTTGCGTCGTTATTTTGTTGCAATTGGCCTGGTAATAAAACACAGAAAATGAGCCTTATAAGTTACTTTCTATACTCATGCTTTGATTGGTATTATCTAAAAAGTCCCATTTCTGTGTGGCGGAAAAAACATGATCAGACTAAGTTCTTTTGATAACAGTCGTCCAATTTACAGGACAAGCCGAATATGATAATTTTGCAACACAAAATGGTATTGACTGAATGCTTCTCAGCGTGTATCGCATGAGCGATGGTCTCTCTTGATGAGGTATATGTTAGGGTAGCACGGAGATAAGGGCGCTTAGTTTACGTAAGTTGGAGCATTTTCGTAGTGTCTGGATAAGGGACTCAAAAAACCGTTCAATGTTGTGAAATGTCGATCTCAGCGTTGATCAGAAAAACCTTATAATCAAATATGCAGCAGAAGTTACCCTTGTACCAAATGCTATAATAATGTGAGGATGTAATAAAGAATTTTCTTGCCACAAAGAAAATGTAACATTTTTAGCCCAGAATTGACACGATAAGTAATTTCTAATATACTGATGCGCCGATACAATGAACGGAACAATCATGTTACAGATGTTTCCGAGCTGAGATACTACAATGTACCGTACTGTTTGATGACATTTCTTTCAAAGATATGCACGTGGATTAGCACATTACTCAAGGTTACACAAAACTTTGTACAAAATTCATACAGTTGTGTGTCGCAGTGGCACAAGTGTACAAATAACTTTATACATTTAAGCGTCACGTTTTGCTGACTTATATACTACACAGTTTCTAGGACTGGGGTGTTTTTAGACCGCTTACGCTTTTGTGAGCTGATTATACAGAAGCTGCTGCATCACGATTTTCGAATGATTGCTTTATGGATAATTTAGACCAATTATCCCAATGAACCGAATAGTCAGCAGTTTGAATAGCCGGGTTTGTGTAAAAAGATGGTCAAAACATCGTTGTCTTCTCATTAGATAACCATTGGGAGACCAATTTTTAACTAGTTCCGTGGCACACTGGAAGCATGGGGGACGCAGCATACTATCGGTCGAATGCCTTGATAGACGTTTTCAAATTGTTTGCCTTTTATGTCTGAACGAGCTTAGTCGAGTGAAAACGGATTATTTTTTGTATCAAACTGCTTGAAAATTTCGTAAACGTCAAGTTTTTGTTTTTGGAAATTCTATCTTGTTTTAGTCGAGTCTACCGTGCGAGATAAACAAAGTTCACGATACTGGCGACAGCCGCTTCTGATGAAAATTTACCGTGATAATATACATAGAACAACTAAGATAAAGTATGCAGCATGTTCAAGTCTAAAATGAGGCAATGCAAACAAATACAACATGGTCACGATAGGGAATCGCAAGCGGCAAATAAGCAGAACACATTCAGTTTAAAAGTAGTCGCATATCGATGATTCGATTCCGTCCAGTACCAACTGATTTGAGCACTACTCCGATTGATTATAGCTATTTGTTCCATGGTTTTAAGCAAATAGACTTATTCATTGAATGTAACCGACGATGACGAACCTCGCCTAGGGAATCAAATTTCTTCACGCAAACTTGAAACGGCGAGTAGTGGATACATGTTCCTACTGGTCCATTAAGTAATCAACGATATGTAGTCCTTGATGGAGTCATCACGTGGTTACTTGAAACATATGTATATATATATATGTATAGATAAGGTTTTGTCATATTCTATTCTGTTCAAGGACAAAACTGACGATCTTGGCTTATGACCCAACATCGTCAATCGTACGTGCGAATGATTCCAACTCCAAACACTGTCAGTGAATGTTCATATATCTGTGTGATCCAGTCACTTCCCGCTGATCAGATCATAAGGAACTCAATAAACGGATAATTGCATGCACTGAACTTCATAAACTATGTGTTCATGGCTCACTGTCGAATGATGATGCCACCGGAATGGAGCAGATGACGTGAAAAGAATTTTGCAGCCATACCATCATTAATGTCAGCTGCTGAAAGGCTCAACATGGCGGTTGAAACAAGTATTCAACGTTGTGTTGATGATTAGATAATCAGCACTACATCCGCCTGTCTGCTGAAGAGTCGCAAAAGTTGAAGGCTCAAACACGACGAGTATAATGGTGACCATCGGGCTAGTCAGGCTGGCGCACGGATATGACTTTGACATAAGCGTTTATGAGGACCCACTAATTAGAATAAATATCTGATCCCAGTAAAAACATATCATCCAGGTTTGATCTTCTGAGCAGGAAATAGCACATACCAGTAGTTATTGATAGCGCACTGACCTGTTCATTTCTGGTATACCATATCGTATACCATTTAGACCCTCGGAATTATTCACTTGACCTTCGGAATCCATCAGTTAGACAAATCGACCACGATGCAAGAAATAACTCTGAAGGTGCTCTGCTAACTGGGAAACCATCGCTTGTGAATACAAAATGGATCGTATTATGCAGACAACATTTTTCTGCGATATACTATGAAAACTCAAACACATGGCCAAGGTGAGATCAAAATAGTTATCATAATGGAGACACCGCTAAGATATCTACATTTTAAGTTGAAGTGTTTGGCTTTTCATGCTCTTCCAACAGTTATTAACACAAATGTCACAAGAAATGTAGAGGCGTGATTCGATTATCGAAGACGCAAACAGTCTTCACACCGAAAGAGAAACGGTATGTCCATTTTTTTCTGATGTAAAGTCACTAGAAAAATCAAAACTTCGACAGTGGGTCCTTACTAAACAATCATGACCAAACCTACACATTACCTATGCGGAACCGGGCGGTAGTTAGTACAGTCCGTTTGTTATACATACATACAGGTACAGATGAAAGGGACAACTTATCCTGCACTCACTTGGCAGTTGCAAAGATGGTGAGGTCCACCTAAATAGACGAATACCGTTACTTTGGTTAGTGACAGTCACTTTATAGTTGAACAGCTTCATGTAACTATATGCCAAAATATTGAAATCTGTTTTCCCTAATTCGAAGATAGGTGACACACAGTTAAGACATTTAAAACGCTTCTACCCAGTAATCAGGTAGCAACAGATCCAGAACAACAAGAAGACAAACCATCGGCTGCGTTCCTGCTAATGAACAGTGTGTGATAGTTGACAATTGTAATAGCAAAATCAGATCATATTAGCTGATAAAGCTCACACACAGCCATACGCTTAACCATTCTTTCGATGGTAAACAGTCTTTACAAAGACTATAAAACTCTATCACAAATCTGGGAGCCAGAGGAATATTTGATGGCGGTCTTGATTTACCCCCTGGCACAAATGGCATGTGCCAACATCTACTTGCAACGCTGACAAAAACTGGAAGTTTATGTTGTCTTTTTCCTGAAACGATGTTATTTGCTAACAGCAGGCCACAACGAAACATTGACCGGGAGACCACCAACTCCTAAACCGTTGTTGCAACCCCAAAACAGACTTGTCCACGTCGGTCACAAATATAAATGCGTGTGAGCTACCCTTTGAACTCCCGTATTCAACTCAGTTTAGACAACAGCGTTAGCAGAACCAGGTTTTCACAACTAACTCGGCCTAAATGGAGTTAAAAATCATGCATACTAATGGTTAGTTAATTATTGGTTGGCAAGTTCCAGATTACCTTATACACAACCGACTGACATTAGGGAATGCACGGATCAATTTGTTCAAATTGTTTGCTTCACATTCCAGAGTGAAATCAAACAAATTTACGTTTCAAGTGGCTAGTAACTTCAATGGAACTCCCGTTGTTTGTTATATTGTACTATTCTTCTTCCTATTCTGCTGGAGCCTACCACTAGTGTCATCTCACGTGATTTTCGTACAAGACGCGACGCTGAACGCTGTTGTAATTTGCCGGACAGTGACTTCTGCCAACACGATGAGCGTACTGAGAATCCAAGTGATTTACCAGTTTGTTACAGGTTTTCACTCACTTCACCTTAGCAATTCATTCAAGTTTTTAGTTGGGACATTCCCTAGCTCATCAGAGATGGATAAGTACTGAGTTATCCACCGGTATATCATTTTGTTTTCCAAGGATATGCCAGAGTACGGTCTGCATGCATGACAGCCATCTGCAACAAACATTTGTTTGTACCTATGTGTGACAGCATTCTTCCACCACTTCCAAATAAGACAATTGATTCGGCTCACTTTGAACAAAGCTGCATTTGCCCACCTTTTGTAACTAAACAAAAAGATGTGTATTTCAAAGATATCTAGAGGATTCACGCAAAAATATCCAACGTGTACGTGTTCTCGTTACCGAGGTACATATTACTACATTACATGCCGGCTGATGGGATGTAGAACTATTCAGATCACGCCGGTTCGCATCACGTCTTGTCATTCGCTCATGGAAATAACTTCTTCAGAACTGGATAGACACGTTTTTAGCACGCGAAGTCTGTGAGTGAACCATTGTAGTTTTCTGCTTGGTTATTTGAAAGTTAACATCGGATCGTTTTAAGAACTCCCCTGGAATTACGTCTTGTTGTGAAACAATAGAACTGATCCTGGCTGTGACAAAGTTATGCACTATTTAACAGCTCTAATTAAAGCAAAACTCGAGTTCAGTGCTTTTTTGGAAAGGGGCCGACTAGAAAGTCTATGGGAATGCAACAGCAACGATCAATTTTGGTGACGTTCATTCTGTATGAGAACCAGTTTTGTTTGGCATAATCACTGACTTGAGCTAGGGTAAAGTTCCCCAACTCATCAGTGATCAATCTGAAGAGAATTGCGCCATCGTCAAGCTCGCGTGGTTCCCCAAGTGTCGGCTCATGTGACATTATTTTGCGTGGACTGGAGTGACTGATAACTTGTTTTTGGATATCAGCGTGACAACCGCATGCACCCGAAAAAGTTATTTTTACCAATTTTTCACTTTATTTGAAAAACAAACAAAGCACATAACTTATAGGGAACTTCGGGTGTGGTTATCTCCGTTGGCTGGACACTGAGCAGTTTATAAAACGGTTACATAACGGCGTATATAATTTTTCCTCAACAGAGCTAACATTTTGTGTCAGCATTTGAAAGCATGTCGATATTGTAGCAATAACCGTAATAAAAAACAAGAGTCTAAAGATAACAAACAAAGTAGACATCTTGTTCTTTGTAATTCTTTAAAAGCGGGCTTGTTCTGCAGTGCAAAACACGTTTGGTGTATGTCACACTATCGGTTTAAGAACAGAATGTTGACAGATTGTTGGCGTGCGTTTGCTACTTTCGTTGTAATCAGAAGTGATCAAGATGGTTGCAGTTTTGTATTTTGCGCTCTAAAACATTTGTGTCATAAATTTGAAACGGTACTGATTGCGATGTATAATGTCAGATATTTTCAACCTAAACGCTCGTAAAAGTGTAGTTGTAGAGTGAAATTTATTCAGTTTTGGTGTGGTTTTTAGACGGAGTTGTTATCAGCAAAGTTTCTGGAATTTAGTGTTGAGGAGCTACCGAGATAAAATTGAATGGTTTGTTTAATAGCGCGGCAATGTCAATCAGTGTTAAAATAGAAAACTGTTGAGGTGGCGGAGTCGCTGTTATTCGAACGACTCTAAGGAAATAAGTTTTAATCTTAGTTTCACTGACTGCGAAACATCTGCCGGATGATTGTAAACTTATCTGTCTTGCAGATTGAATGACGTAAACAACAACGAACATGTGTTTTGTTCAATATTAAACGAAAGTGATATGTTCAGAAAACGTCCAAATAGCACGAAAACACTGTAAGACATTTTTAGTTTTATAGATTTTGACTATTCGAAAAACATCAACTAAAAACGGTCAATTTTAGCTGAAGAAACCGGTATTCAGCCATGGTAAACGATAACTTCATACATAATTGAAAATACCTCGAAATCTCTTTGACCCTATTTTCCTCTAGCATATGATCACTTATCTCCACAAATATACCATTGTAATTTGTCTGTTGGTTTTCCAACAGCCTAGTTCTTCTATTCGTAGCAGTTTGTTAACTAACAGTGAATCCAAGCAGATAATTTATTAAGTCGTAAAACAATTGGCATCAATAAATAGAGATAACTGAACATAGTACAGCAGTAAGATCACCGTGTTGTTGAAAACAAATCGGTGTGTAAATCAGGGAGAGGTTCAGAGCGGTCCCTGGGTTTTACAATAAAGAGAATTTCAAAGATGTGCTGATTCAACTATGTATATGTTTATTACGGGGAGGACAATGACGGAGGCATATGTCTTTCTATCCCACTACTTATTATATAAAAGCAAAACATATAATTAAGAAGATAACTCTAATGTATACCAGTCCACCGAAGCAGCATAACCGTTAAGCCTGCCAGTGCAGCCCATTCTCAGTTTAGAGAGTAAAACGAAGTCTTGTTGCAAGCCGATAACTGTTCGTTCTTTATTTCTGTTTTGCCTTCCCTGAAGGAAGTTTGTATGAAAAAAGTTGCCAACGACTGTCTGCAGGATTGTAGAAATTAATCTATTTTTGAGTTAGTTTCTGCGTTTGCTTCAGAAATCAGTAACATTAAATTAAACTCTGCTGAATTCAAACCACTTTGAGCTTCTGGGGGATACTACAATTTTTATAAAGTGTAGCAGCATTAATAATATGTGGTTTTTGCCTCCTCTTGTGCTGTCCATTAAAACATGACGAAAATGCCACCAGTCTTTACAAAAATCATTTTAGCTGGAATGCTGGTCAAATTACTTACCTGCAGATTACAACTTATAAATTGTTTCATGCGTATTCGACACTGGATTTCTATTCTAACTGATATTTTTTTATACTTCACAAACGTCACTTTATGGCCATTTCATTGTTGTCACACTGGATTTGATGTCAACATATAGATGTAGGTGAACAATCCAATTACGGTTCTATAAAGCTCTTAGGTGGCTTGCTTAGTTCCAAATGGACCAAATGTGAACCAAAACGTCCTACGTGTGATAGAGCTAAATATCCTAGGGTTTATGCATGGCGCAGATAGATTGTAGGTCTCTAATACACACTACAACGGTCTCAAAGCTAAAATCCTGAACACAGTTGCCCTATGTAATGTTACCGTCATCGAGGATTACATGTATCAAGATAATACATGCACCTATGCATGTGTGAAAGATAAAATCTAATTTCCGCAATCATTTATGAGAACTAAACATTGCGTCACCAGAAAATCAACTGAGGAAAATTATTTAGTTTATCGTGTTATAAGAACGGCATCTTTCATTTGTTGGATCGTCCCATAATGAAGGAAAAGAACTGAAAGTATGTGTTGCTCAACCTTACCGCAAAACGATTGGAACTGAATGTTCTGGAGAGCTTTCAACAAATCTATATTGTAATGTCACCTTAAGACCAGGACACGGAACTGGTATTAGCAAAAGATACTAGTTACAGCGAACGAAACAGGAGGTATGTGGATGAATTTCCGGTGTTATTTATTGTTATTTCAGGCTTAGAAATATATGCTGATTATTGGTCTCGTTAACAAAACGCGATGTCTTACGCGTGATTTTAGATGAGGTTATTTGCATTTATTTGCAGATAAGTTGTAATTTAATAGTAACATTCTTCGCTTGCGGTTGGTAAACATGGCTGAATCGTGTGCACTCACAATTTTTGTTGGGAAACTATAGAAAATAGTTGAAATACAACTTTGCTTTCTAAGAAAAATCAGTTTTCTGAGTAGAAAGCTTCGCAAAGTGAGCGTAACGAAATTGATAAAAGCATGACTTAAGAATATCGAGCAGCCAAAATGTATATCTCCATGTGAATTTCGGTATCCACTGTATTTGAGTTGAACGTATATCGGTGAGTGCGACAGATCTATTCAAGAACTATAGTCAAGCCTTACTCAAAACGTTGTTTCACTGTTTCTAAATACACGCATCAACGGACTCGAAGATTTTCTCTATTGTAATAATTCGTTGTAATTTTTTCGGAAAATAACATTCATAGTTGAAAATACTGTGCTTATAATGTCAGTGAAGGGCAAAACTTGAAGGCTAATTTTATCGAACGTCACTGCATATTAATAAAGAAAGGAGGACTAGAAAGTCATGAGGCAAACCGTTTACAAGAACGTTACAGTGAAGATGTTATCGAAATGTAGGGTTGGTTTCAAGTAGACTTGGCCTAACGTGGGAAGAACATCTGTAACATCGATGTAGTTGTCAAACCTCTATGTAATCTAAGTAATATTCTTGTTTATTAAGTTACACTGTTTGTTGTCCGGAAAAGCTACAGGAATGCGGTATGTATCGGAAGTATTGTTTTTATTTGAAGAGGAGTGAATAATTTTGCGAAATTAAGCATAACTCACCTAGTACTGCTGGAATCAGGTCAACTGATTGTTATTCTAATATAACAGTTATCACAGAGCATTTCTAATTGCGACTGGTTTTTTTGACCACAATTAATTATTCAAAATTTCGAGAATACGCTTTGTTCGCATTAGTCAGATAAAAGTACCGCCTTTAAAGGCTTTCAGCTCAATGTTATACAATATAAATTGGGAAATTCTGGATAACGTTTACGTGTATCAGAGAGTGCTCTTTCATAGCTGAAGTTTGCTGGTTTTCCGAAAAGAGGGTTTATTGGTCCATGGTCAAAATTCATACTAAACTACGCAGTGTTAGTAGTGGTTTATAAATGTGGAAAAAATAACATAAACGGACATGGCGACATTTTAACGCAGTTGAATTTGCATTAGCAGTAATATGGTAAGGATATCAAATTATTCCAGTCATCCTCAGAAGGCCATCTGGAAGTTGAGTAAACAGCAGCAGCGGAACTTAATCCGTGCGTCGGGAACGATGAAGATTAATTGAAAAGCAGTTGTGTGTCCAGCTGAATTCAATATATTAAATCAATGTGGGTTCTCAATGTGGTCCGGACCACGCACACGCCATTCATTTCTCAGAGACAAATTTGCCGAGGCTGAATCGAAATACCCAAGGTACAACTCCGAAATTGTGTGGTGTAAGACTGTACGTGGCACGAGTTCAACCAAAGATATAGAGCACTGGATATTGATAAGATTGACTCCATAATCTGGACAGTTATGTGACACAAAGATATCAGAAACCGGCGTGTAAACCCAAACTTGTTTGAAGTACTGATTGCGCCAACTAGTTATGTGAATCCGCACAGTGTATGGGGTGCTTTCTATTATAGAAGACTTTGCGGCTGAAGTTGACTAAACATTGTAAATGTTTTCCTTCAAATTATCAATCCAAGACTTGTATTACTAATAAGCAGTTTGGCAGATTTACGACTTTAGATGAGACTCAATTGAGAAAAGTCAGGGCTTCGGCTGGATTCGAACCAACGACGGAAACAGCATGTCTCAACGCGGCAAGCGCTCTACCAGCTGAGCTACGCAGCCACGCCAAGAACTCTTAGATTCCATACGTGGACTCGGTTACCCACCAGTCTCATTGTCTCGTTTGGAATCTACCAAATGATCCAGGGATCAACCGCTCCGGCAAGATTTTTCGAGCAGTTCACGCTAGAATCCACCAACACCCCTGGTGAACATAGAAATTGTATTACTAATAAACAGTTTGGCGAATTTATAATTTAGATGAGACCCAACTGTGAAAGGTCAAGGCTTCGGCTGAATTCGAACCAGCGTTGATGGATTCCAGCGTGTACTGTTCGAGAAATCCTGTCAAGGCTAGTCGGTCCCCTGGAGCAGCATGTGAAATTGTATTTACTGTAAAAGTATTTACCCATCGTTCAACTATTTTTTCCTCCGAAATTTTTGAGACACAAAGAAACCGAGACAGTGTTGTGCTAACAGAGACCTGGAAGAGTGGATTTTCCTACTATAATTATGCGAACAATTTTGCTCCCGAAAGTACTGATTGATATGTTTACTTGTTTGCGCATGAGTTTATAGCATACATGCTGATTAACGTACTCATTACTTAAACTAATGATTGCATAAATGAACTTTACACTTCCACACCTTTGTCGGTGTCACTATTGTCGTCTTTTTTACGTTACCAAACCAACCATCAAAAACAGTGAGTTGCTGTGCGCAAGAAGAACATGTTCAAAAAAGAGCTTTCAAGAGAATTATGGAAAAACTAGTTACAAGGGGCGGTTAACAGAGGAATGGCTAGAATGATATTGCCTTTTAAAGTTTGATCAAATGCCAAGTGCAAACGATTACTCACATTATTTTCTACATATTAATATCTATGCACTGCTACGACTAATTCAACATGATCAGAAGTGTGATGATTCAACAAGAGACATGAAACGTACATCTGGACTGTTCTTACTTATGAGTGTATCGGTCGTTTGCCCACTTGGTAATTTCTTTTTAGTGGCGCATGGTAGCATTGAGCGTTACATAGGCTAACCGACTTTACGTGTGAAAATCTTTGGGCTCAACTCATGGAGCCGAATTTGAAACGAATACCTCGGTTGACCAATAAGTAGTCAGGGATTTAGATAATCACAGCTCTTGTTGTCTAACAGACATCTAAGCCGAATCCCCTCAAGAAGGTCACTAGTATCGTGTTTAAGTAAGGTTCGAACTTTCTGCTAATAAACACATTTCCTATAACCACTGACTCAATTTATCAGTAAGCAACTACGTTGAACACTGCATGTAATTGAACATGACCAAAATAATACTTATAACACTTTACTATTTGGTGCTTGACCAGGGAAAGATTAGGTTTATCCAGTCGTTTGTTCGAAACATCATTAATAATACAAAGTACCCCACGCTCCTGACAGAAGAATCTGGCGAGTGCTGGGGGTAATGGAAGATGTGACAAACTTGCAGGGCGATTTAAACGGCCAGAACTAATGGTCCATAGAGAATAGCCTATCGATGAGTACCGGAAAATGTAAAGTAATGCATATCAGCCATTAAAATCGTACTCATTACCACCTTTATCATAAAACTACTCGTGTCAGTACGCGGACGAGACCTAAAGAATAGAGCAGCGGACTAGCTGAATTTGTTTGTTTATTGTGCAACCGTAGCAAAGAGAACACATATATACCCTCAAACCTTTTAGGTAGACTTTTTAGAGCCTTCCACCCCTAGGTGGTTCCCAAAGCTTTCGCCTCCATAATTCACCCACACATGGATAAGAACTTGCAGGGCTATCATCTTTATTGTAAAATGATTTGGCACGCATCAAAAGTGTTCAGGGACATGCCATTAGACGTATTGTGGGGTTGAGGAAAATCTCATATCCAGAGGGACTGATAGAATTAAGCAAATTCTCAGTGAAGTACAAATGCCTCGATGGAAACTATAATTCTCAGCTACAAAGTACTGCACACCCCCAGGTCCTCCACTTGCACACATCCTGCCATTAAACAAAGGTAAACGCTTAAGGGATCAGTTGATTAAATTGAGTAATGGAGTAGACTGGTTACTTTGCAGACAAAATTGTCTCACAGTTAAGATGTGTTCACAGTGGAACGCGTTGCTAAACTCTGGTCATGGCTGAATCAGTTGAACATTTTAAAACATTACACGATCGGCATATACGCGATAGGTGACCGACACTACAAGTTTCTAAACTGTCATTCTAACTCAGTCCCACAGGTCATTTGGTAGACACACCTGGGTGAATGTTCTTTCAGTGAGTTTCAGTGTTCGTCCCTTAGATGATTTCAGTCGGCATCTCTATTAAATTTACTTTCCATTTGGTTCCATTCACTTAAGCTTTACACTAAAAACCGTCCAGCACAAGTTTTTCTCGACGAAAAGTGGACAGGAAAGCACAAGCGCAGAAGTTTCTGCCTAACATATCACCCCAGAAACCTCTGAATATATTATTTTTGGGTTGGGTTAGGCTGGTAAAAGTAATGATTTTCCGAAAAGAAGTAGTCGCATTTGGTTTACCTCTTTACTTTTTAGCCAGTACGACACGGTTGGTCACTTTTTTAGGTACTCATCATGTATCGATATTGTTGTGAATACTTGAACTGAAAACCTTTCTTGTTATGGTGCCAAATCCTTATCTGCGCAAACGTCAACTCTGTAGACAGTTTGTGGAGGTATGTACCAGTGTGACTGGAGCTTAGCTGTCCTGATTAGGTAGTTATTATTTCAGTTTACCACTTAGTAACGTTGATAAGGAGTACCAATGTAATATAGAGTTTTTGAACGAGAGATAAGAAAGTCAAGTCAGGCTATTGTGTTATTAGCAAAATGAACGCAAAGTTAACATTGTATTACAAAAATTAATCGAAAAGAAATAAGAGAATGATTCTTAAATGAAAGTCACAGTGAGGTCATATTTTACCCACGCAGTGAAATGAGGACAAGGGAAAGCAAACAACCCTCCGCCTAGTTTAGTAAAACCGAGATTAGATAGTCTGGAACTACAATTGGTCGTGGTATATTCTCCAAAAAGGCGTAACCGTCCATTGTTTTAAATAATTACGGTTGACTGGCTGAACATTTTGACCAAGACGTCAAATTCTTGCGTTGTACACGCGCAGTGAAAACAGTAATTTCTCAGAACATCCAACGGTCGTCTGGCTGAATAACTGATTGACCATGACGCATAAACTGACCATCTGCGGCGCCAACCATCGCGGTTGGTCTGATATCTACCATCTGCTGCTGTCTTCCACATTGAGAATACTTTGTGGTTATTTTTGTCAGTTCTGACATAGCTATACAAGTTGGACTGTTAACTACAATATTAGCTACTTTACGAGTTGGGTTATTATCTTTCATATAGTTTATTTCAGAGAACAACTTGTGATTCTGAACCTTTGGGGAGGATTTCGTATAATTGTCGGTCACGCATCCAAAACCATTTTTCAACTTGTCTCATGTGCCTTTGTTTGGTACCACACACAAACTTCTTTGCTTCGCAGGTTTCGAATTAACCCAGTCATTTAGCTGAAGCAGACTTTTAAAAACGGACACAATTTTTCAGACAACTTTAAACATTGATTTATATATATGTCTTTAAGTTGCAAATAAAGAAATCTGATCGCTTGTCAGTGGTGCTTTGAGGCAATTAATGTTGGAAGCTCCAAACTCTTCTTCCGCGTATTGACTGAGTAATACACATGTTCAAGTTTCCGTGAATGATGCAAATAATTTGTCAATACATGTTAACGAACACCTTAGGAAACGCACAATTGCTTAGCAGGAGCGAACATCTGTAGCTGTACGAATGCGTACATTTGTAAAACGCATTAATGGGGGGAAGGTTGTAGACGAAATGCTGCTCAACTGAAGATAGATCGAAATGTTAACTCAAAAAACAAACTAAATGGCTTGGAGAACGCTTATGATTGTTCGAAATTCCACAAATTGGGAATGGTTTATAAGTGGTAAAAATGTTATATACCTGTTTCAGTGCCAGTTTGAGAAACACCCACGTCAAAACCAAAACGTTGCCAATAAACACTGTTGCCAGTTGATTAAAAGATGTTCACGGAGTTCAGTTCAACTTACTGTGCGAATTTTTTCGTTCAGATTGCAGACTGTTTCAATTATTTCTTTTACTACGTTACAATCATCAGTCGTTTATGGAGAAACGAAGCAAACCAGCTTTCGTTGAATTCCTCGCCTCAGGCCAACTACAACAATGCATACGATAATACAGGTGTCGCTTATTAACATAAAATTGTTCATTCCGAGTAGTCTGAAGTCTTTAAGAATGTAAACAAATTCATTGACTGATGTAAAACTTGTTTACACATCGTTAGTGGAAAGAGACACGGTCTGTAGCGCAATGCCAATTTTTGTACTGTCTAGTGCCACAGATGCAGAAAATAGTGATTGTATTATTATGGCATCTCCACCCTCAAACCGACATTTTAAGACACAATTCGGCCATTTTTTGACTTATCAGTTAGATTTATTCTGAGTGAGAATCTGACAGTTAGCTCTTCGAAATTGCCAATTAAAGCTCTCAGTCTTTCGATCGTCCATTCTGTAAGCGCTAATTTTAACAAAAATACAGTGGTGTAGAATAGCCTACGTCACATCAGGTTGACGATTCCCACACAAAAACCATTAGATAAATTCAAAATAGTAACTCCATACGTCTTAATCAACAGCTTCAGGATTTGAGTCTGGTTAAGACTAGTTCTATCCGACTGGTCTGACCTAGGAGTCAGTCGATCGTGCATGATGGTTTAGGCGGTGACATTTATGGAGTCTTATGATACGTACTGATTTACTGATGCTCAGCATGCATGCCAAACGTTGTTCAAATATTTTTGGTAGGAAATTATACAGCGAAATAGCAATACACTCGTAAGTAAGTTATTAACAAAACCTTCAAAATTTCTGGTAAGATATACTACCCAGGTTTACCGCGTGAGCACAGCTGATGAAGGAAAAACTACAACATAATTTGTGTTTGTTCGATGTCTTTTTGCTATTAAATACAAATTACATATGCAAAATTATCTTGCAAAATCGAGGAGTTCAATTTGTTGACGGACGAAAAAGTAGTCATGATTTTGCCCCATGCCTGTGTTCACATGGTTTTTCTAATTCCGAGTGTTTACTGTTTACTTCCTTGGTGATTATTATTTTTTCCAAGCTACCGGTTTATATTTTCACGGATATGGAGCAAAACATGTATGGTTTCGAATGTAAAAACGATTGTGAAGAGGTTTGTTTATTTACAATGTTTGCTTACGGCACAAGTATACTTTTCTGGTCGAATATACACACACGCGCCTGCAGCGAAAGCACTTAAGCCAGTTATGTGTTCTTAGTGAGCTGGTCGGTAAAACCCGAGCCGTCATTCATTGAATGTTGAATAGGCTAAGGTCAGACGTAAATATATCTGCGTCGCACAATCTCTGACGATAAACATGTGTTTATCAGCGTTTATTTCGAAATATACATTCACTTATTTGTGTGATTCAGTATCACATGTTGTGTTTATATATTACAGCCAACATTGAGGTGGTTAAACTGAACCCAATGAGGTGCAGAGGAACCAAAGAGGTTACCGCGATAACCGCTTTGTGGGCCATACGGGCTTCGCCAATGTGTAAATGGCCAATGAGCTTACCAGTAAAGTGACTTCGCATGGTCCAATAATGGGATCTTTCATCTTAGCTTGAGTCCATACCAAGGTTTATAAGTCAGATGCTGCTTGTTTACGACGTCTGCTTGAAAATTTATCTAACCAAACAGCCAGGGAGCACGTTAACGGGTCATTTACACCCGGTCTTATATCCTCATCCGACGATCGCACATCCTATCAGTTCAAGGTTGCTTTAGTTTGCGAATGCAAGTTCGTTACTTTCATTTCGTTCCTTTTTGCATACCGAGGTAACCAATTTAGGAATAGCTGCTGATGAAACAAAATCGAAGTGTTAATAGCTAGCCAAACATTTTTCCCGCGCTACTGAAACGGGTTAAAGCAATAGTTTTACAAAACGGTTGAAGGTGAGGAGAATGGTTTAGTACCCTGGAGGAAACCGCGACAAAGACGGCCGGAGCGGCTTTTAATTTAAGAGGATAGTTACCTTTTATACTCAACGAGCTTCCAAAATAGATAATTTCGATTTTTGTTTACTTTTCAGCACAAAGGTGAGCACGTTGTTGAGGTCTAACATACAGTGAGAAGTAAATCAAACTCCCTGTTAAGACGAGTCATATCCTACGGCAGTTGGATTTTATTGGACAGGATTCATCAGTGACATTGATGCGACGGGTGCCTGTTTTGCTGCGGTACCTGACAACACTACTACTCAGAAAATTGATGCGCATACAAAATCTTCTTGCTAAATTTTGTGTAGTGTGAGAAAATTATTTTATCATTTAAGGAATATCTATAGTAACCGGGTAGAATGTTGTCAACAAACTTTTTATTTTTACAATAATTGTGGGTTTTATAATGTAATATAACGCTTATGCCTGAACTAATAATCGACCGAGATTTTTCTTCTCTTACTAACTTATGAGTTAGATTTGGCAGGACCGATATTCGGGTTGATACCATTCTTTTTTGTAGGATTTCGGAGCTACAGCCATGCGAACATCGCTCGCACGTGAATCATTAGGATTCTAGAGGAGCTACATTTTTAAGCTACATGAGCCCGAGATTACAGTCGCGTTGTAATTTCAAATTTATCTCCAATTTCGACACCACATAATTTCCGATGGAAATATTCTGTAGTAAATTTTAAGTTACCATTTTTCCACCGCAATAATTTATGGTAAAACTTACCACATGCTTGACATTTATGGTTAAGTGTGCCCATTCGAACTGACAGAATGTAAGTTAGCCACATACGCAAAGGTAGGCTTCCTTTTCAGAAAACTTTTTTATAACAGTCCTAGACGAATAGCTATATGAAAACGCTCTAGGTTGAGGCCTGCGCCGCCACTGGTGCAAACATGTGAAAGTTCGCTTGAACTCTTGAAAGCATGACACGAACTGAGACAAGACATGGTAGCTGAGGTAAATCATGGACTAAGACGCGACATTTAAATAGTTTTGCAGCAACCTTTTTGCGATTAATCTTCAATATGAATGTGACTTGGAAAGGAAATTGCCCTGCTTCAACGTCTCATGATCAGCCGTCAGAAACGTTTAAGAACAATCTGACCCTATTTTTTCTTGTTTGAAATATGTTTATTTTAATGGAGAGTTTCGTACGATAGTTGTGCTTCTTGTGATCGCCTCTAGAACACGAACACCTGCAACTCCTTATATTTATCCGCCGTGTATTAAATACTGTTTCGAAAATATGGCTTTCACGACCATAATTCTCACAGTGTGGCTTACTTGCTACTGTATATCAATGTTCATTCGCGGCTGCCTCAAAAAATGTATTTGGTGCCAGCACATACAATAGTTATTTAATAAGTAGCAAACAGTTGTTTATCGAAATAAAATCGCAAGCGGAAATCAACAACAGACTGTGCAATTTGTCCTCTAAAATACTTCGTTGCGTCTCACCGGTTACACACGGCAGGGTTCGTGCTTATACAGCACAACCGAGCAAAATTAGTGAAAGAATGTGTCAGTATGCACACACACAATCAATACAAAAACCCAGGTAGTCACACATTAGCAGCGAAATAGTTCATTCATTACTGCTGTTCCTGATTTATGACCATGCCTACTTTTTGAGGAAGAGGGGTTGTTACATGAGGATGGCAACAACCTCAGTAAACTGGAACAGTCGTCAATTGTTAGTTATGGAGAGGAATGTTTAAGCATGGAGAGTGATGACTTCATGTCCAGTGGTCAACAAGTGATGTGAGATCGAAAAAGCTGGTTGCGGGCATTGCACCAGCTGGGCAACACTAGTTGACAAAGTCTGTATCATTTCACCGTCAACCCAAGCCGGAAAATGTTCGGCCAAATGTTTGGCTCAACTGTTATTCCGTTCTATTCACATGGGCGGTCTAGTATACACACTGGAACTAGCAAACACGGGGAAATTTGGCGTACAAAACTACTGACGCTTAACTGAGGGATTGGCATTGAGCTGGTTGATCATGACATCGTGACAGAGGCAACATATAATGTTTGGCCAACCGGTACTGAAAGTCGCGGATTGAGGTTTCCCATTACATCATCACTTTTGTAGGCCAAATGTAAGATGATGTTCCAACTGGGCACAACGTATTCTTGTTGCATCACGGTCACGCTTGCTAAACCGCTCGATAAATGCACAAGACTAGCCGTTCGGCTGTGGCACTGATTGCAGGTACTGTGGTACACTGTTAGAAATGTCTGAACAGCATGTTTCTCTAGCACTACGAAATAAGGTACGAAACAGTGCACATTTGCATTGAACTGGCGCGAAGTTGTTAAGGTTGAAATACTGACCAACCCACGTGATGTTTCTGTCTGATAATCCTGTTATGAACATGCCAAAAAAGAGAACAGAATGATCCGTCTCGTGTTGAATTTAGAGCCATATGGAGGGATGCATCTGATATATCACTGACATCACATGTTACTTCTTCTGTGTTGGTGAAAATTATTAATATCTCGTCAACTTATTGACGACAGGACATCCTTTCAATAATAGTCAGTAGCTGTGCTTCGGATTGACCATAAAGCAGTACCATACAAACTCCTGATTGTTACATCCTCTATATATCAGTGTTCTTCTTGAAATGTAAATTTGTTGTTCAAAGTACACAAAAGA
This sequence comes from Paragonimus skrjabini miyazakii, assembly GCA_014338405.1. NCBI lineage: Eukaryota > Metazoa > Platyhelminthes > Trematoda > Plagiorchiida > Troglotrematidae > Paragonimus > Paragonimus skrjabini miyazakii. The sequence continues at coordinate 257,290 of JTDE01000150.1, forward strand.
AACATTTTTTCAGCTGCCAAGAATGTAAACAAACACATAACTGCTTTTCAACGACCCGTTTGGCACTTTGTTCCACCGTTTTGTTTGGGAGAACCTGTGAATAGATTCAATATCCGTGGTTACAAGGTGGCGTTTGGTGACATCTAGTTCCTTCGGTAGGTGCGCCATCCCAGATGCATCTTCTACAGTACACTGAAGTCATGATCGTTGTAGAGTTTTTATCAATCCTGCAAGCCAACCGAATTGACTGTAGGCATTGTCGCTCTTGGTAGTGTTTCATGCATGTTGATTTTCCGTGTCCGAGGGCAGCACGGCGTAAGAAGGTTTGCATTTGTCCCGTTAATAAAATATTCTTCAGGAAGCGTCTGGATGCTTTTCGAACATCCTTCTCAAGTGTGTTCCAATTATCAGTCGTTGAATCTTGTCCACATTTGCCGCTATCTTGAAAGATGTCCACCAGTTTATTCACGTAGTTCTTCTGATCAAAAAGTATCACTCCAACGTTTTTATTTGGCTGAGTTATTACCACTTATTCATTCGACCTTATTGTTGAATTATTTCACGAATTTATTTAGGATGACAACTATTTTCAATTTCTCAAATGTCTTTCCCAGGTCTCAGTAATGCAGAGATTAAACAGATCACGACTTTGGCAACTGTCAGCATTTCTGAGATTTGAAATCATTATGACCATATGAACAGCTTGAAAACGGCAACGGACCAGGTGAAATGGTTCCTGACACTGAACCCTGTCGGCTTTAGTTTATTAGCTTAAGATTTATGGATAATTTTCCATAAGAATATCAACTAGCTGTTTATCACACTTGTATCTGAGATTGAAACAACTTTTCTCCAAGCTGGGAAGAAGCACGAACTATTTAGCTTGTTGGTTAAATGTTACTGTCTAGAATTCTGTGAACGAAATTGCTTATGTCATTTGAGGGATTACGCAAAGATTACTGACGGTCGCTTTTGATTGTATGAACATAAAAAAAATTTAAAATATAAAATCTCATGGGGGTTCCTCGGAAGTGTCCTTTCAATAGTTGATTCAAAGATTCAGTTTTCCTCCAGAGTTATATGAAGTGCTTGAAACTTAACTTACATTGCGACAAAATTGCAATTTGAAAAGTGGAATTAAAATTGAGCAGTGATTGTCATCTTACAAACCAATTTCCAGACAAGCCTTCTTTACGCGCCACTGAATTCGAATAAATCCAGAAGTGTTCCTTCTTTATTCCCAAACCTATTTGGCAAAAAATAACGATTAACCAGAACAAACATATTTGAACTTTCAAATGTGAAACTTTATCAAACAACTTTCAATCCGTATATCATTCGTAGTGTAGGCTAGTGCAGATGTTGGAGCACCTAATTTAATATTGCACACTGTAATGCAAATTGCATTGAAAATAACATTTGAAAATTTGGAGACTAAACTTTCAGCCTGGAGACAGTTAGGTTTGTTCACAAAGCAAACCGTTATGGATTGAACCTTAAGGAATCATCGGCAATTATGGCTTGCCTAATACAAATTGTTTTAGCGTGCTTCAAAATTATTTCAAGGGAAATTATTTGCAACGTCGTGCCCAAAAATGTGAGCAACGTTTCTCACGTACGTCATATAAACCACCATGTTCTTTCAATCCGAACAGATGTTTTATGTTACTGATGAGTTGTCGGGGATTTGGTTAATTTCAAGTTGAACATCATCCACAATTAATCACAGCTGTCGCATTCACATAGACTGTCCAGTCGGCCCCTTTCGAAGAGAAGCACTAGGCTCGAGTTTCGCTTTCATTAGAGCTCGTCAGTAGTGCATATCATCGCCACTGCCGGGACTAGAATCTCGGCCACGCTGTTCATGAGGCAACCATGTTTACCACTGCGCCATTGACCTCACGTTAGGCACAACCGAATTATCATATGTGAAAGCTTAACCACTTTGGCTTGTGAGTAATGAACAGGTTGCCCGATCGTCTCAAAATGCAGACACAGTAACTGTCCTGTTAACTCCAATCGATAACCCCACGATTAGGACTTCCTAGACAGGTTGAAATCTCCGATTCCATTAAACCTGCTAGATGTTTTACATTTTTCTTTTTATACGGGATAATCGAATACCGGTTTAATCCATGATATGTCCAGTGATGAAGTTTAGGTTTGCAACAACGGGAAGTGGACTTCGATTGGAGTGCTTATGTGGCCACCTGTGGGCTCCTTCGTCAGTGACTACATATTAGACTTGGCGCACTTAACCACTGGGTCACTATAACTTACTAGTTTTAATTTGGATAATTTATTGTTCATATAGCACACTTAGCAGTGTTTATGTTACTTCCTCTCAAGCAGCGTGATATCACATCAGGTCGAACCCAACGGTTTGTTCAACTTGCCGATAATTTTCTTAGGTAGCGAAGCGTAGTATAAGAAGTTTGTATTCGTGAAGCGCAAACATTATGGTCATTGTGTATTTAACAACTCAGTGATACACAACATGAAAATGTACAAACTTTAAAGGCTTATCTTGACAGAAGGTAAAATAGCTCATACTAGTAGAAGATTGTACTCAATGTTCAATTTAGACAACGGACTTTTATTTTCTTACAAACGCCCATGACTGAAGGCATCAGCCTATTCAATTCATGATTGGTTATAATTTGCAGCTTACTCATAATTGACAAGACAATTTAATATACACTGGTTCACGTCATTAAATCCTTTTGATTTGGCTTTCCTCAGCAATACCATTTTCACTGCAGGCTTTAAGCGTATTAATCACTTCATTGGATCTACACAACGTAGAAGTCAGTTCAGTTTGGTTTTCTTAAACCAGTAATACTTTATGAGTAAGGTTCAGACTGGTTCAAAGAAAGATAGCTTTGCAATCAAGAAATATTGGTTGAGCAAAAAACAATATTCTGTGCAGACCTATCGCAAATTGATCAAATTGTTGGTAATTAATAGGAATGGCGTCTGTTAAACCAGATTACCAACCATCACTCAATAATCTGCTAGCACCTTTGGCAATATTCTCCACCAATTTTAATATATGTGCATCACTCTTATCTATAAAATTGACCGAAACAGCCACTGTTGCCCTTAGACCATTACGAGTCCAGCAGCTCGGATGCTGAGAACCATTCGCTCTAGAAGTTGCACCCGCGACCCACATACAGTGCCCTAAGGATTCCTTCTCACTTCCACATACACTGACCGGGGCAAACAAAAATTTACTGATTTTCAGTTGACTATGCGAGAACTAGTTTGCATTAACATTGTGACCTTCAGCTTTGAATTCCATTTTTTGTCCAAGTACATTTTTTTATTATGTACATCACCGCGGTGTTAATCATCATTTGATAACAGTTATTCTGCGTAAACAAGATACGTTTCGTAACGTATATTTGCCGTTCAATTATCCTGTATGCTTTGTAGATGAGACCCAACTGTGAAAAGTCAGGGCTTCGGCTGGATTCGAACCTGTATGTGTAGAGACCATTTGATCAAATCAAATCAAATTCTCAGTCTGACCGTAGTAAAACGAATATATCTAAAACTTCCACCAATATATTACATGTAATAACAGTGTGATATGAGCGCTGTGGTAGTGCTCTGTCATTTTTGTTGTTTCATGCACTCCAGTGTTTCCCATATGTGCAATACTCCGCTCGCTCGAATTATGGAAATAAAGCCGCTCAGCGATGTGTTGGCCCCCATTGTATATAATATAGCAAGTCAGACCTAGACGGCATTATAAAGCGCGTTCTTTTAAATGGTTCCGAATCCTCCTGATTACATTTCCAATTTCCTTTCTCACTTTGTTCCTACTACGCACAGCTATTGTCCAGCCATCCCCAGATCTGCAGGTTTTTCAGTTTCCTTGCAGAATGGATTGGTTTTGAATCTGATCGACCTGATGTTATGAAGAACGAGAACGAATAGTCAGGAAACTGGAGAATGTGAAATTTTTGTGGAAGATTTTGAAATGCTCGTCGTCAGAAATACGGTTTGAAATATGTGCGACAGTACTGCCGTGATAAACTATAACGTGAGTATTATGCCAAAAGATTTTATGAAATATAGCAACGCGACTACTTAACTTGGGTAGTTTCTCTTATTTTTACTGTTTGCTCAACTAACCGCACTCCGCGTTTGTGTGATAGTCGACATCATGATTTAAAGGTCATTAAGTAGTAGAGATCTGTTGTGGGTCCACTTATCCATGTCTGCTTGTTTTCCATTTTCAAGGACTCATCAAGATGGCTTACTAAGTGGTTTCCAGTTACTTCATCGATAGCACTCTTGTGAGTAGACGTCACAACCATAAATGTATTTATAATATACTTGGACGGTTGACATAACTGACCACTATGATGAAGTGTGGCGCAGAATCGACTTCCATCACTAAAAACGAATTGCAGGCACAGTGTTATGTGATTTGGTTGGAGGTCGTCATTTTTGCAAACAAACCGCAAATTCAGAAGCCAATTAACTCGGTCCCCTCACTCATCATCATCGTGGACAGCAACACATCAATGGTTCACATTGATGCTTAACTGCCACACAACCACGAAGAAGAAAAAGCAAATCCTGTATAAGAAGAGAGAAGAAAAAAAGGGGAAGGGGAGGGGACCTAACCAGTAAAAAATAGTTACGTCTACGGTCAAACGTACAACAATAAGACGCCTACATCTTGCAAACAAACAACCAAGCTGTAAGTGAAAGTAAGGCATCATCAGCAAGACAGCCTCCTAACGGTTTTCACTGCCCCGCGTCATTAAGTGCACTCACTTCA
>JTDE01000150.1:262397-274684 GCA_014338405.1 Paragonimus skrjabini miyazakii
GTTTGACAATCTGTGCCAAACACCCGCTTCCTAACCTCCTCGTTGCTTATTCGTTGGTGCCACCCGATACGAGCGATTGAACGCAGACATCGGTGGTCAAACACATGTTCCCATCATGCTAAATTACGTTATCAATGGAAATTAGTCCTCCAAGTGTTGACAGTTTCAAACTGGACATTAACTTGACTGAGATGATGTTCAGAGACACCAGCAGATCACCTTGGAGATGTGACTAACAATCCGTGGACCATCGAGTAATTAATTTATTCTAAATTGTGGTTTAATTTTAAGATCAAACAAATTATAGATGTTACAACATTTCAAATAGCCCAGCGTAAACACGGTTTCAAGGCTGGATTTATATCTGTTTGCAACCAATTTCATTTTAAGTTTACCATTCGAGAGCTATCCGAAAACGTTTTGGTGGAAAATGTAATGCAATAGCGTATGTCTTAGGAAGAAATTATGCGTTTTGACCATAAGTCGGACATTTTAGTAAAACCGACAGTCAAATCGCAGCTAAGGGGTTCGAAGTAAAGAGTAACTTCAAAATGCTTACATCATAAAATAAAATAAAATCTTCGGAGCAAGGTTAACATAAAATTATGTTACTGTTACTAGCATGAATGGTTGAAACAGCGGGGACAATATTAACACCCAGTTATTAGAATAAACGAAAAGCTGCAGCATTTTGCTCGAGCATACAAACCTGCTTTACTGTTGGAAGTTTTACATAAACGTATTAACCACTACGGAGAAAACGAAGGGAAGCGAGAAATTTGGTGTATATCTACCCAGAAATTACTGTTTAACTTCTACTTATCGAAAGGGAATAAGTAACATCGGATTTTTTAAGCCGACTCTTTCATTTTTTCTTCGAAGGAGAGTTTTCTAAGTTGAGGTGAAAAATAAATACTTGGTGCTAATCAAGTGCAAACCAACATCACAACTCGACGAAATTAATAAATTTTTCTTGTTAACTGATGGTACTCCAAAGTGAATTGAAGCTTTCATTTTAAATTACACGAAATGATTAAATTTTCTTATAATTAACCCAAGTTGAAACAACAAATTGAAATATAACAATGTTTAGTATTATCAGAATAAAAGTGAGTTGGATTGTTGCGTCCGAAATGGAGAACCTATTCCCAAAGGGATAGATAAAGAAGAATCTTTGAACAACAGTCGAGTGCTTACATCAGCGGTTGCTCACTACTTAATCAAAAAATGGAAAGAATAGAACGGTCTGATTGATGCATAGTCCTAGTACTTCATCAAAGATAATGTCTTTTCAAGGTGATTGTGGCTATGAAGAATAAATGTCTGAAATCGGGTTACTGTTTTCGGCAGTAGAATGCAATACTGTTGAAGATTTCTTCTTTGTAACTAGTTTAAATCGCCCAATTCGTTTCTTTGGTTTCTCTTTACCATTCTGTTTGTATATGATCCGTTCAGCCATTATGAACTACACGTTTACGGTTAATGTGAGTGTAAGAACGATGAACGATTGGTTAAGTCGGTTGAGCAATGTTGGGATTTGAACAAGAAAGTCAAACTCGGTCTTTGCATAATGTTTCTCTTGGGGATATTATTCATTTTCTGGTCACACACATAATGCATTCTACCGGTCTATACATTAAACGTTTAATGTGAGTTACGCAGTCAGTAACTACATACCTATCAATACGCATTCGGTATCAAGGCAATCTGGCATTATTAAGCATACCTATTTTGATACAGGATGGTGATTTTCATTTGTTACTTGCTAGCGCCAAGCGAACCAAGGAATACTCGGTAGTTCTATTACGTAGTGTATTCTAACCGCATTTTCCAAGTACAGTTCCATTCGACCTGTGAACAACTGCAGACCGATCGCTGAAACCAGTTCGTTATGACTTGTCGCGTTTTGATCGCATTAAGCCATATCATCAGAGAAACATAATCCTTGATCACGAATTTCCCACTGAGTGGGGCGCCATAGTAGTCGTGATACTATGATTACCAACATCCTAGGTGTCTTTTTACTCACAGCAAAACTGAAATGATTGTTTTACCTCTGTACTCACAATATACATTTCACATGCAACGATGATCTTTATCAGCAAGTGGATGGTAAAGCAATGGAGTTCACACCGAAGCCGTTGTTTGCAGATATACTTAAGATGGAGCATGGAAATGACTGTCGAGAAATAGCTACTGGTGAAAGAGAAAGAAATGTTGATTTTGTTATGTTTCAAAGGTGTATGTGATAAATGTATTCCAGCTGTCTACCCAATCTTAAAGCATAGTGCTTGGGTGTCCAATTTTCTTTTGTGTATGCTTGTTTATTTGATCATATGGGTTACACTACCAGTGGCTAATCTAGGCGTGTCCGTGAGCATCATCCAGCCTGGATCAATAAATTAGTCATCATCGCAACTATTTCGCATCTCGTCGATTCGCGGCATACTATCACCCCGTCTTCACCTTTACATTCGATTTACCGTGTCAAAGTCAACTGGTCAAAAGTCGGGAGATCCCGGATTTTGGCCACAGCTGAGGCGATCAAAGTTCGATTGAATAATCCAACCTAGTTCTCATAGTAATTGCTACGGCCCACCACCAGCTAATGCATCAGAAGTGTGATATTAATGTAGTAGAGCGCTGTCTTCGATTATAGTTATGATGTTTATGTCCTCATTTGGACTTATTACTCGTTTTGTACGCTTCGCCTTGAAATCAGTCTTCCATATTGTAACCTGGAATGTGTATCTTAATACAAGTGTCTAACTGCCGCTTCGTTCTGCCTATGTAAGTTGTCTACCATGCATACAAGAATTCATAAGTGAGATAAAAGTTGGCATTTATTGTTGGCGTTGATTTCAACCGTTGTGCTGGGATTCGGGTTGTATTGAACAACATGACCGGTTTGGATGTGTAAGACGTTTGTTTCCGCCGTAATCCCACGGTCTTCAACAGGACAGTAGTGTTGGCACCCTAAAATGGCATACACAGTTAGATATTCACCTCGGGGATTGTGAAAACCGTTGCGAAAAATGGTTTCTGCCTGCTGAAGTTCCAAGCGAATGCTGGTAAACAGTTGTTTTCTTTAGGTATGTTTCTAGGTAACGAGGTCTTTTTGGTCAGTGTTTCTTTACCACACTTAAGCAGAAGTCCCACTTATTCACTTCTGTATGTCACCAGCGCAACAGTATAAAGGCTCAGATTTGGCCCTGTTCAAATAGGATAACTCCAGTAGAACTGAGCGTGATTAATAAAGCCGCTCCAGATGGAAAAAATGTTGGCTAGCAGAGACCCTAGCGGTCTGTCCATGGCAGCACAACAAATTTATATGCAACCTGTTCTGTGGAAGTAGAACATGACTTTTACTGCGCACACTGGCTGGAGACGCTCGAACCCGGATGTGGGCAACCCGATGTACATGTGATCTGAGTTAGTATGATGGCAACATGTTAGATGTTTGCATGAGAAGAACATTTCTGGACTTATGTTCACACCGGCCACAATTTTTTCACAGTCCAATCTGTAGAGCAAGCCAGTTAACTTAAAACCACCACACACCATTTTCCGAGCGAACAATTTCTCTATTAACTGGAAAAGTTGGGTAAACTACCGTACCAACTTGTTTTATGGTGAGTTGGACATGAATACTATTGGTTTCAAGGGTACAAAACTCTCGCGAACTTTGGGGAGACATACATCTGCCATCTGGTTGAAATATGAATTATTCTTCCATTATTGCTTATGCTTTACTGTTGACGCGTCGTTGATTTTCGGCAACATTGCTGCTGAGCATCCCGAGCGAAATCTGGTAGTGTCATTCTGCAGTGGCTGCGTTCATGATATACTGTCAGCTGTTGTAAGTTATGGTAACATACGTATTGTGTTTAACGTTCAGAGATCACCGAAAACACACGACTATTTTCGTATTTTTTGCTGTTTGTCAGATTGTCTACCTGGTGAACCGCGACCAAACGTCTTAATACAGGAACAGCAGATGTTGAAATTTGTAGACAATAATTCAATTGTGAGTTGACACTGCCAATCCACGGTCTGGTATCATAAGAATTAATAGGTGAGTAGTCAGGTAGTGAGGAGGGTTTACCCCGTAGACCCACCTGATGATTGGAAAACCACGAAGCGAGTCGTGTATTTCCCGTCAGTATTACTTCTGCTGCCATAGCCTATAAAAACGTGTCATCTGTGACCTTGAGATACACTCAGTTTCTTTACAGTTCATTTTGCTCTTATTGTTAACTTTAATCTTGATCTATGGACTCCATCAAGTCTGCGATAAACAGCTCACGTGCGCCGCAAGTGGATTAGTATCCACAAATCTGGTGAGATCTTTCAGAAACCACTACGTCAGGGTCTTTATCTGGGTGTACACTTACGAAGTTTAGTCCGGACAATGCATTTGTGCATTTTGGAATAAAGATTATGCTTTGTTTGGAAGAATTAACCTTGTATTTATGTTCAAGGTTTACTAGCCTGGCCTTTAACTAATTGTGAACGTTCTGTGATACCGGGGTGAGTTGTGAAGGCTGGTCAAACGGAAGTTCGAAGTGGGCTAGCTGTTCGATGCTATTTTTCCTCTAAATTTGTATACAACAACTAAAGCCACAGGATTTGAATTGCTTGGTTCTGCAGACAATTCAAACACGATCAGTGTTTTCGTATGTTTTCTGAAGTGTGTATTACGAGATGCTAGTTTACCAGAATGAATGGACGATGGCAGTTAACCTATCTCAGTCTACGCAAATCGCTTTTGAACGACTCAGAGTACTTTGGGTCATATATATCAGATATATAATATATATCCCTTTCTATGCGCAGTGCGCTTTCAAGTAATTACACTTACATCTCCGTACTGACTGTAAACATGATGTTTCTGAAGATCGGTGGATCTCTGATTACACGACTTCAATTATCAACCTACAGGTTCCCCACCTGATTGACTATCGGATTCCGATTACCATTAGCTAATGATCCACGAAGAGACGTCCAATGTTTTTGCCCTTCCGGTGGCATCACAAATAGACGGCTGTAATTGTGTTATTAACTACTATCGCCACATCGTTACTAACCCCACATTTCATTCAATATGTCAACTCTCACCAAAGCTGCTATGACATGTTAAGGGCTGGATTTACAAACCGATCCAGAGTGCGTCTTATCATACAACCGTTATGCTATCTTCATACTGTAGTCGCCACGTATTTTCAACAAAACCGCACTCCGGTTTATCGGCTGAGGTTAGAAAATTGGAAAATATCTTGATAACCAGTGTTGTACTTGGAAAAAGTTAACCCCCAAACAGAAAAAGGCAATTACTTTGACTTTGAATTGACAACTTTATTACACGTTACGTACATTTTTGTAGCTCACGTCACACTACTTCACGTTCTTCCACCTCTTTCGGTAAACTCTGGTTAAGATTGATCGGTTTTCATTAGAGTATTGATGTATTTCCATTGGTGTAGCTTTTAGGCTTTCTGACTGATATTTTCTAAACCCAACTGCTCAGAAGCAAAAGAAGTGGCTTGTTAGTTGTGTGCCATTGCGTCAATTTTTCGCTCCGTACATAACGCTGTAACTCACTGTTGTCGAATGAAAACATTTTTAACCGCCTACATTATTTTTACACTAAGCGGTGATGAATAATTTACTGAATATTACCATGAACTTGAGTATCATAAACTAACGGCAGTTAGGAGAACAAAATGCAACTATTCACATTGCGGACCAATTCCGGTTTATGCAATGGTTGCGAAATCGACTGAAAATATTGAACCATCATGGGATATACGAATACGTGGAAAACAGTACAAATCACATCTCCCGGTTATCTTTATAATCTTCGCTTGTAAGTTATACGCTGTGTTTTCTTGGTACGTTATTCCTTCAGTATGCTTGTTTGTTACGCATCAACATGATCAAACGAAATCACTTTATCCCGGTGTTCTTTGATTCGTTTCCATAAAGCTTCTCTTTGGAATCAAGAAGTAACTTAAAACATTAACCTCCTAATTAACAGAGAGTAAGAGAACGCAGAAGGGAAACTGGCTTTCCTGTAATCACTTATGCAACGAAGCACTGAAGGTGAGAGAAAGAAAGAACTCGATGAAATACCATCTTTGACCGACTGGGTGAACCCGAAATTGTATTCTAAAATTATATAGTTGCACTAATTGCCATTTACGTATAGCACCGAAGTTGACAAAACACTTGACAACAAACACCCAGCCGACCAGTTATCCACACTCTTGATAAAAATGATAGTTGCATGAATCCCATCCACATGTGATGATACCAAATAACGTTAACTCCATATTATAAAAAACCCATTCGGTTGAATACATTTACCAATTCTTAATACATATGGTGGAAGCAGTCTTCACAGGTAATCATACATTTCGGGTAACTGATAAAAGCTTCTCGCGTTCATTTATAAAATCTTTTCATTGTAGATCTCTGAAAAACTCACGTTCAGCATCTGTACGAAAGTTTCAAACATCCGAGAATAGCACCCGATTACACGTCTCGCAAACAAATAGTATACATGCTACAATTTTTTACAGTAGAAGGCATTCGTCTCCGTGTAAGACTGATGCCGCAACCGAGGTCAAAATCGATTGCTCAAATTGACCACCACAAGTGCCTTACGGTGAGCCACTAATGGTGTTCAAAAACCCTAAGTAAACTGTTAGCTCAAAAGAACTAGAATCAGAAGAAGTGCCTGTGACCATTTAAGTTGGCCGGTCGGTCACTGCAAAGTAGCCTAATAGCAGGTTGATACAAAAGTCAAACTGTCTTCACAATGACGGTTCTTTGTGTACGCGGTGGTTGCATAGCAGTGCTAGACCACTAGGTTAGTTACCACTGCATAGGTAGCACAGTCACGCGGCAACTTGACCGTGACGTACAACGCTCGTAGTTTTATTGCGCCTAACGCGCTTGAATTCAGAAACAGTACAACTAAATAATCTATCGTATAATGGTATGTACTGCAGTTGTTCAGATAATGAAATTCTAGGCCGAGTTTTCACGCACAAAGCCTTCTGGCATAATATCTCATTAGTGCAGCTTCTGACGTTCATGGATCCGTTCGTCTACTCTTGGTTGCGTCTACAAGTGTTTTGTTACCAACTCTTTAATCATCTAACATGTATTCTGAAATTTTAACTGCTCAAACAGTAGCATAGTTTTAGTTACATCTCTATGTTGCGGTACACATCCGGTCGTCGACTGCCAGGATACAACTTGAACAACCCAGGTAAAAGCGGTTTAGAGACTTAATTTTCGTGAACACAGTGTTGAACAGTACTTAGTGAACATTGACTTGAACGGCCAGATAACTGTATATAGAAACGGTTTTGGTCTGTTATCCAAACTTGCGATTCTACCTGGAAAACTTTTCAGGCAGTATGGAAACAGCACGAAGGCTATCTACACAAACCAAAATCTGAAGATCTGCGGACAGATTTCTTTGCATATTGTTACTCGTTTATCTTATTTCTAGCCAGACATCAATTATATGTACATTAATCCACGTTCTGTTTGTTTGTATATGAGACGTCTACAGTAAATGCCAGGGATCGTGATCATTCCGATGTGGCCTTGTGTTTGACTATCAATAAATTAGCGAGCTCAATAGTCGTTTGGCAAAAATCCACCATGAAAATGCAAAAGACATGCTGTAACTCAACTCTAGACTGCATCTGTAGAGAAAGAAAAAACAGGGTACAAGGATGTTTGTGATCACACAATCCTATCGGCTGAACCTGGATAACACCAACAACTAAATCGGTTTCGATGTTAACACTGGCGTAAAGCAAGTACAGATAGAAAGAGGATTAGCTCAATGCAAGAAAAAACTGTTTATCCCTCAGTTATTCATATGTGTACAGTTAATTGTATGCCTTTTCTTATTTGCAGTACGTGCATCTGCCTGCATATGATAGTGAGTGCGTTTTGATGGGGCGTCTTAGAACCGACGCCGAATTAGTGTATCATATGTGGTACAAATTCAGGGCACTAATAAATATGAGATGGAAGGCTAACACAGAAAAATAGTGAAAGTTCATGACACTGAAAACAAAGTTGGTAAAAAGCCCTGACATTGATCCAAGATTGACTGAACTGGTTCTATTAACGGTACGCTGCACAGACGAGTGATCCGTATATACCTTCCAAAGCGTACTAGAAGTTAGTTTTATCGGAGAATTTACAATTCGACAGGACGGGAAGAAGCTTCTTTCAAGCAAACAAATAAACACGCTAAATACAAGTGATTTCCGAAAACATGTGAATCAATGCCTTCCAATTAATCCATAGAGTTTGATTTTGAATATAACCAGTAGTAAATTGGTAAATCCTATTGGATGACACCTGAATGTACATAACGGAAAATCCTCATATGTATACACCACGCCTCGCATCATAGCAACTACCCCGAAAAAGAAGTAATTTATACCGACTAATTTTTAGAGAACTGCGTGTATTCATTTGGAACGCGTGTGAGAGACATGCAACACTACATTTTTCTGCCCACTTTCTTAACCCACTTTCAAAAGACATTGGATAGGAGTCTTTGAAGATGTGTTGCTTTAGTGTATTTCCTTGTCCGATATCTACTAGTAGACCAGTCCATATGTTCTACAGACGTTTATTTAAGTCGTCGTTGTTTACTTCCTGCCTAAACATTAGACATTTACTACACAATTATTGTCCAACGAATACATGTATAAGAAAGTACGCGTAAAATGCTTTTCAACTAAAATGGATATGACCCAGCTACGCAGTTGGTTCCATGCTCAAGTTTATTAGTCTTGGTAAATACGTAAAGCCAGAATGATATTAAAATACAGGTGAGCGCAACTTTGTTTACCAGTTACAAAGCATTACTAATGTCATACACAAGTGTGTGCAATCAAATTAGGTCAAACTATTTACACCGTTTGCGAACGTGTGTTTATGGACCAATTGAATTATTACACTTTCAACCAATCAGGGTTTAAGGCCGATTACTTTCACAATCTAAATTATTATAATACAAACAGTGCTTTTGAGTCAATTTTGTGATGAGAAAATGTTTACTGAAGAAGAATTAAAGGAGAACTATTGGAGTGATCTCTTTTCAATGTGTTCAGAAAAATATAGGCCCCTTACATCGAAATTTATAAGTGAGTCTTTTTCACAAGCAATATAATTTTGTCGCATGTGCATATTCTTGGAGGTATTTAGATAAGCTGACGATTCTATATTTACTAAACGTGAATGTTTTACGTTTGACGAACACGGTATCCACTTCACCTAATCTAGTCTGATGACATAGCATTTGTAAATCACCGTAAGGTCGTATTGCTTCATTCAAACCTTACACATGACATGGTTAACATCAGCAGATGGCGGTGAACAAAAAAGAAAATGTGAATGTAACGTTTCAGCAAACATGACAGAAATTCATGCCGTATTACATCACTGATATTTATGAGCTGTAACAAACTGATCGCTTGTAACAGAATATTGGGCACAATTAATGTTGACTATACTGGAACACAAGTAAGGCATGCTGCATATACCTTTATGGTGAACAATCATCATTGAGCTCAGGTAAAGTCTTGGCGAAAAACAGTATATATATATATGTATACAACTGCATACTAAACGTCACATGCTCCACGAGATGGAACCTGTGAGAAAATTACCAAAATTCCGAGGTTTCCAATTTAGAGCAAGTGGTTGTGGACATGTTTATAACTTTAACAAATAAAGTATTTAAACAACGTTATCATTGAGTCGTTCGAATTTTGAAGGACGAATATATACATCCAGATAATGATAATGTCATATGATCATCATTACTCGGTTCGGGAACAAGGTTATTAATTTGACCTGCGAAATTCATCACAAGTTGACAGATAAATTTGCACAGTTGTGAACCATGAGCGCTTTCAACACCGTGTTAACAACTATATAAAACCAAGATTGTAGGAAGACGCTGCAGGTTTTCCTTCATGAGCGTCAATCAACATATCAACGTCCAAAGTTAATTTATTACTACAAATCGGTACGTCACTTATAGTTTAGTTCAAAAAATTCAACGCAACGGCCTGTATTATGTTTTTTACAGTTTTAACAACATCTACATAAGTAAAAATTAAGTAGGTGCCTGAAAACAAAGGTTGGTGTATGTATGCCAAACTAGCTAGAACAGATTGTTTTTTATCAAATGATGAGAGAGCGTAATGGAGGGGATATAGCATGACCTTTAGCCTAACGGATTTATAAACCACACGTAAAAGCACCAGACGTTAACCACTGCTTACTGTCGGGATAAACGTCCATGTTTCACGCAGTTCAAAATAATGTGAAGCTCTTTCTGTTGTAACTAAGACCGACTTCATATATTCATAAAAATGGCGGATTATATATATCGTGGTTTTGCTTCAGGTGGATCGCTTCATATGGATTCTTAAGTTTTCTGCAGAACTCACTACATTTCGCAACCGTTGTTGCGATAATTCCACAAATAAAATAAAAAGGAAGTGAGCAAAAATATGCGCTTAAAGATTATATCTAACTAGGTATGACAATCAATTATTTAATAGCTACCTACTAGCCATGGAAGATAGACAAACAGATGCATATACGGTGTGCGATATATTCATAGATGTTAAATGCTTTGCATATTGAGGTTTTTAATGGTAACCTGAAAGACCACTCTGTTGTATGCTCACAATGATATACTAGTTTAGTACGTTGAAAATCGATAAAAATAAGTCACGGTTACCAGCCGTTTGATATAAAATCTTGAGGCTTCATCACTCATCTCTACAGGTGTTTTACGTTAACTGAGAAACTTGCCAAACCACTTTTCAGACCGTATGATTATTCCCCGAATGGTAAAACAGATATACCACATTTTTATTGAACGCGTTAACAATGTTGGGGTAACTGTTATACTTCAGGAATTATATCGCTTTATTTCCAAAAGTAGCAGCTTACCATGAATTATCGGCAGTGATTTTGAAATAACTGAAAACTGCACTGTGAAACAGTGGTGTATAATTTATCAACTGGTTGATATACGGTAAAAGTTATGGTAAGCAACAAAGAGTAAAACATCATTCTTGCCATTTCAATGGTATTACTAATTCTAGATGTTCATGCATAATCATAGACTGTGGTTACTGCTGAAAATACAAAACATTCAATAGTTTTTGGTTGATGCTAACCATTAGCTCGTGGATTTCATGTATGGCGATTACGTACGCCAGTTTTGGTGTTCAACGTTGAGTTTTCTGTGTTTTTTTGATGAGACAAATTTAGTACAAAACACTGGTTTTGACATTGTTATTACATTACCATCCACCTCACGGATTGCTCGTATGTAACAAGGTTTTATAGTGAATGATATTAGACAACTTAGTAGTTACATGTTTGTCGTCAGGGGCTTGAAAGACGAAACACATTGTGTTGTTAACTCTGCAAAATTGCTATCATCTTGCTCGCAGAAAAATTGACCACTGAGCAACTTTTGATGACCACCCTTTAAGTTGAATAAAATTGCGAAGCGCAATCTTCCTAAGCATTTCGCGGAAATCTTATTTACTTTCACCTGTTCCATCATCAGACAATTTTTTGCGGAATTCTGAATGGTTGTGCAGTGCGAAACAGAGTACCATTTCTGTAATACTGCCCGCTTGAGAAGCGTTTACAGCTTAATCATCTTCGGAGAATTTTAAACATTTGAGATGACTTTCCCTGGTGGGTATTTGTTTTTACAAAATACCACATCGAGATATATCCATATCTGCAGAGTCCCTTTGAGCAGTTAACAAGAATTTAAACTCAGGATGTTTTTAATAGAAAAGGATAGCCCACACATAAGAGGCCATACTTTGATGGATGTGAGAGTCGGACGTGCCTAGCAATATAGGTGTAGACTTTCGACACTGGGGGATGCAAGAACAAGCCATGATGACAAATAAAGAAACATTTTGCCCGATGTTGCATTACAATGTGACGATAGACGGCCGTCTGAGGCAAGTGATCGAAATGGGCGTTCTTGGTAGTGTTAGGGAAGTGCTGTCACATCGTTATATGGCCTCACTTGTCACCATGCCGTTTCCACGTAAAACATTGTTCACTACGGCTTGTTCCGTGTTGTACTCATCTCTGTTTTGATGCATTACGCAAACAGGACATAGGAAACACCTTTAGCCTATTCATGTGACTAGCGCGTGCCCCCATTCCAAGACCACATTTATATAATGGTGCTA
>JTDE01000150.1:274784-287745 GCA_014338405.1 Paragonimus skrjabini miyazakii
AATCTAAGCAGTATGCGTTATAAATGGTTGAATCATGGTTAAGACACTAATCCTGACTGTCTAAATTAGGACAGGCTTCTCGAAAGTCAAGCGAAATTGGGAGTAACATTATACTCTGTTCAGCTAAGACTTGTTAAATGTTCTTGCACATTTTTAAAGCCGTCGTTTATATCGTGAATAAAACCGTCGAACATTCCTTACGATAGAGTAAGCATTAACCGAGAAGGCCAGTTTCGAATACATTGATCTCATCTGAGTTATTTTTCCACAACTGAACTTCATACGATTTAAATCTACACCTCAAAAACTAATTAATGCACTCATGCATCACCTCAATGATTCGAAAATTTGGCATCAGCGTTTAAACACTCTTTTAGGACTAGAACTATAGAAGCAGTTATTCAGAACTCCGCAATACATCCCTTATCCTTATCTTCTTTAGTGTATGCTAATGTCAACTTTAGTTATGTTGTCAGTGATGTGGTTAGTATTAAACATCATATCTCCGCAGCAACTGACAAGTAATTTGCGACCGTTGTCGTACCTGCTATTGTCCAGCAGTGTTTGGCGAGCTGTTTATTGCAAACGCAAATTATTCCAATGAACACCCTTCACTGCAACAAAACATATGTAAATATGCGGGGCAGTTAATCAACCCAATGTCGACAGAACAACTCTGAAGCCAGCAAACGTCCTAATGAATACTCAACGATGAGAGCTATTTGCTGGATTGATTTTATCTCATGAGACTGCAGAAAACAAGCGAAAACTATATTGACTATTGTGTTTTGTTCACTATCGTCATGATAGACAAAATGACGTGTTTGACAGTAGTTATAATGAGGCATAGATAAGGTGCATGTGTGAAACTTTATTATTGCTGTGTAGTGCTAAGACAAAAGTGATAAAACAGAGTGATTCAGATAAATTCCACATGATTTACTTAACAAATCTGAGAAGAAACTAAAAAAGTGGAGCATAATCGACAAACTGTGGATGATATTTCAATAAAGTAAGCAAATGTCATAAACCAAAATCTACGTAAATTCACCTAAGTTTAATGGGTTGGAAACATGAAAAATAGACTCAATATACTTTTCACCGGCCAGTAACATCACATTTCCGGCAGCTCCCAACACAGTTTATCAGGTGGCCATAACGTGATATACATGGAGGCGACTGTCTGTATGTAACAATCAACGAGCAGAACAAACCATATCTTCTGCTGTGATGCAGTTATGGACTAAGTATTGAACAAATCATATGTATGTCTATGTTGTATGAAGCAAAACTGTGTATTTTGTATTTCTTTGAGATAAAACTTGTTAGCGATTCGTACTAAGTGATGTACGTCTCAGAACCATCATTTAGTAAAATGGTAATATTAGCAATTAATACGTGAATGAACTGCACCCGTACAATGCCTTGTATTTATGACGTTTTTAGCTTTAGTCGTACTGTCAGAGCTGATAAGTTCACTTTGTGAATCCGAAAGTTGATAAACTATTCTTCGATTATTGTCATAATGTGTGACGTTATAAGACGTTTATTTGTAATAGAAAAGCGGGGGTAATATTTGATGCGTCTAAATAGTAAATATTTTAAATAATTTACTTAAGCATTAGACATTATTTAACAGTTTTCATAGGTTGTCTAGACGTGATTGTTACCATTCATAGATTTTGAGAACTTTTAAAACGAATAGCACGTGGTAGACAGATTTTTGAAATTCGATCACTGCGTTCGTGAATATAGTCGAGAATTATTTGGAAATCAAGGGAAGTGAATTCACAAGTTTGATTATTTGTTCATTGAGCATTGTTCCCTTGGGATGGCATTAATATCGTTGCTCATCTTAGATATTTCAAGAAATCAACAAAGTTTTAATCATTAGCTTAAAGTCAAACCAAGCAAAATGTATTTGAATGCAAATGAAACGACTTTAGGAACATGTAGACTCATAATTTCACATGCACCGTTCTCAAATGGCTTCGTTTTATTAGCGTATTCAATTCTTGCGATTATGGCCAAAAGCTCGAGGCAGCGTATAAATCGTTTATGTATTTTGGGAGAGAAGTTCTATCCAATGTTCACATGTTTATTGCTATAGACATCGATAATATTTGTTTACGTACTCACAAACTCAAAACGATTTGGCACTTATCTGTTGCTTGTCCCATTGAGTTTATATAATTTTCTTGTGTGCACAGAATTAGGACATTTGTTCTGCGCCGTGGGACTGGATGGAGCAGACGAGTGCTGGCCACCAACTGCCATCAACCAATGGGCAAGAAAATATTGTCCAAAGGAATTCGGTACATTTCAGTTCAGTGGAAAAGGTAAATCCAGAATTTGCTGGCGTGTACGTTTGTCTAGTTAGACAGTGATCACTACAAAGTTGTGAAATTTGTTTGAAATCGGTTGATACCTTAGGAAAGTCATTAAGTTCATACAATCGTGTCCCTTGAGAAAATCGAATTGGACTGTTCTGTTCGAGTTAGCGACTACTTGGAAAAGTAGCGATTCTTACATAATACTAGCAAGTAACCGTTGATAAAGTATATTTTTATTTTGTTGGAACTATTTCGTTATTACTGTTTGTACCCTGCAGCTTATCCGCGAGTACTATACAGCTGTCATTGATTTATGAGGTCTATATTTAAGAGATGCATTATTATGCAAAACAAGCAAGCACAATTACTCAAAAAACTGTGCATTACAGCTCAATGAACCAACCAACTTATGTGCAAATACACGCTCATCCGTTTTGCGCTCATCGTCCAGCCGAGAGATGTTGGACAAAAGTGTTCCGATGCAGCTGAGCGAGTTAATTGTAATCGGTCCACTGTAGGTAGCAGTTTCCAGTGTCCCGATTTCACCGCTTTTTAGATTAATGTCAGATTAAAATGCCACATAAAACATCTTTGAATTATTCCATATCTATGAAGTGGATCGTGCAAATGATTTTGGATGGACACAACGGATACACTACATTAAAACTCAAACGTCAAGCGGGCATAAGTAGTGGACATTCTAACCAAGTATGCACAAGAAAATATCACTTTAGACAAATTACTTCAATTCAAGAACTTTTTTTTGCATACACAAAACCTCATATTAAACGGTTGTTCATTACAAGTTGAGATCAGTTCACTTACCAAATATTGAGATTAATGAAGCACCTTGACAAGGAGGAGATTATAGACTAACAGCATACAAGGTTACAAGTAAACACGTTCAGAACGGAATCTAATTGAATGTATACACATACGTTTAGAAGGTTCGCAATGAACGCAATGATATGAACGGTATTGTGGTGCACCCTGCAAACGTGCGACCAAAGTTTTGGTGTACTCTTTGGGTATAAGTGACGAAAATCCACCCATCCCTCGTGCTTTCATTTGCATCGTTGCCATCTATATAGCAGTGTTCAGTTGGGGAGAAACTTTCACTTGGGGTAAGCAAGTCAAACAGGAAAAAATAAGGACGTCCAGTAAATTGCCTAGCTTAAGCTTTAACTTTTTACTGTCTTAAGGGGATATTTTATATGAAGCTTTCAATACAACTAATTTGTTTCACTGTCCACCAGATTTTGCGATAGCCGTTGTTGCTGAGCAGCGTCTGAGTGTAAGCTGCATTAAGTTGACTTAATCTGCCTCCTACTTCTGACAAAAGCGATCATTGTATTTGTTAGGAGACGCATCTCCTGACGAAGCAGCAAAAGCCGATCACGTAATATCGATTGATTGACCCGGTCTCGAGTGAATTGATATGTTTTAACTCACTCAGCTAATCAATCTCACTCAGTTAATCAAACTGCAGCTGCACGATCTGAACTGTTTTCTCGCGTTCACTTTCTGACGCCCCCCAAAACGTGATTTGTTCTGACGCTTTGACTGCCAGATATAATCGTCTCGATTGATTTGCTATGCATCTTGTTGGCCATGTATAGTACTCATTTCGTCCTATAAATTTAGAGCCTCTGTTGCCTAATTCTGACCCGTCTCATCCTCCCAATAAACGCTGTTGCCGCACCTATTCTCTTTCTCGGTTCTGGGTCAAGCAATTGAGCACGTACTAAAGGGGACGATCCAATAGTGTTCTATAGCTCTTGCTTGAAATAAGAGGTCTTTCAGTCGGCAGAGTTTTTTGGAGATGAATGAATGACAAACCATAAGTATGTACAAAATCGTCTCCAAGACTCAAACGATATCAAGGTGAAAATTGAAATAACTAATAAAGTGGTCTCGATGTCATAATGAAAAAATAATTCAAGATCTGTCGTGAAAATCGTTTTTCATTTTATTAAGGATCACGACCTGAACGGCGATTTTAATGCTGAAGACTAGCTTTATTGTGAAAAGTACGTGAAAAGCCGAATTATCCATCCAACATTTTGCCGACGGACAAAATTTGTGGAGTACTTGCAGAAACTGGCTGAGGAAAGACTTTTGTTCAGCTGAGAAAAATCATATATGATAGAACATGTAGACCTGAAGGTAAAACCAGACTTACCTGTAAAATTTCACGAAAGCGTCCAGATATTAGAAATCGATGAATATATTCATGTGGTGCAAATGGTGTGCAGATGCATAGGCAATTAAATTGAAGCAATATCTCCATTTACAGTCCGCACTGGTATGGCCAATGTAGTCTACGGCATATTCAACTGCGGTATGTATTGCTTGACACAATGATTGTTTTCATATAGGTCAAAACAACTCCACTACGATAAACTACTTGTCAGTCATTGAGGTGGGGCGAGGGGCCATCATTCTGAATGACCTCACTCCCGAAGTAATCGCAAAGTGACATCAGATATAAATGCTACTGAATCATGCAGAGATGATGACGGAGCATCTCACAGTGGAAAACGCATGATTTTTCGCGAATATCTTCTAAGCCACCAGTGTACCTGTTTACTCATTTTGTGGAATGTATACAGTTTCCCGTTAACTAGCCCTGTTTTAGCCGCATGGTGTCAGCTCCGAATTGATCACATTTAGTTATATTTCTCCATGATGTGTGCCACTTGTTTTCTGATATCCGACTGCTGAAAAACAAAGGCGCGATGGTTTGCCCGTTGTGCTCCTTTTGCGAGATAGGACACTATCTTTGGGAGATATGCCTGTTTTCGGTAGCCTTTGTGTATACATACTTCATTTTTTGTTTTCATCAGTAATTGGAACTCTTACAGTGCTCCGTAGATTTAATGGTCTCAGAGAAAAGGTAGCAGCAGCGATTATTGCAACAAATGTGCAAGTTTTGTTTTTTGACACGGATTAGGGTTTCCCTTACGTGACTGCAATGAAACAAAGCATAGAATTTCTACAGGTTACATCTAGGAAATTTTATGAGGTGTGAGTCGCGTGACATCGGAATCAAACAATGATCTATAATTTAAAATGAAAACAGGCAACCAGAGAGGTATTTGTTCAGGTAGACCGGAGGAGATAAGAGACATATAGATGTAAAACATTGAAAACTATCTGGATACACTTAGTTACATTTCTGGGCACAGACTAGACTCTAGATGTTGTGGAATGAAACAGGGTTGTCCATTTTTGTGGTACAAATATCTGAGGACTAACATCAGACTACAGTTAAAATTTCAGCTCTTAACTGATTCGATGAAAAATCGCTCTTTAATTGTTTCCAGTGCACGTAAAGACCGTAGCTTTAAGCAATGCACGCAAATGTTTCAGCTATATCACGCAAAAGTTAACATTAAAAGAAATTGAATAAAGTTGGCTCGTTAAAACTACTATCGAAGCAGGCGTTTTTTGTAAACTGCTCAACATAATATCCCCTTAAAACAGGCAAGTAATCTAAACTAACGTTTCGTGTTCTTTTTACAATTGGCAACCATTATGATAGTTTGTTCTAGTATGTTAACATCTCAAACTTTAATGCGTATTGTTTCGGCTAAGAGTGAGCATTTGGATATGATTATTCGGCTACGCTTGCCATGGATTTACTAACTTAGTGAGTATCACGCGAAACTCAGAAGCATGAGAGTCATAGTTCAAATCTCGGCTCTGAGAAGAATGTGCATCAGTACTGAACTGTGAAAAGAGCTAAACTCTAGTTTGATGTTTCTTCTTAAAGTGGGCTGGCCGAAACACCTACTTGAATCTGATGGTTAAAAACAAACATGGGTGGTATTGAGTCTGAAACAAAGGGTTGCTTAGCATTGTGAGCATCAATACGACTTAACTTTGTACAACGATGCAAAAGTGTCCCTAGGTTATTTTTACCGAATGATGGTTACTGCATACCGGTAGAAAAGTTGTAGGTGTCATCTATGGGGACGTTTCATGTCAAGTGAAAAACAGACGTAGTATATTTACTTTTCAATAGGTTTACAAGCCAACTGCTGTAAATGTGAGAGCCCAGTATATCATATATCAGCCTAAAATGGAAGGCGTGCACAGGATCCACAGGCAGAGATGTTGACAGTGATCGGAAACGAATGATGATTTGTCCAATCGTAATTACAGAACTTTGAACGCTGCCTCTGCAACATAATCTTACTATATTTGAATCGAGGTTTATCTGTAGTGAAGCGGCTCTCGATTGATGAAAAACCCCGTGTAACGTCATATACATATCATGCTCCACTTCTTTCTTTCTTTTATACAATATTAATTCTTGCGGAGAAATGTCCAGAAATTATATTAAACACTTGTTGCTTAAGCTTGACTAACACGTGTACAACATTCACTCATGGCGTGTAATGTGTTTGATAACAATACTCACACGGCCATTTTGTTCGCCGACCTATTGCCTGTTGGAAACTGTTCTACTCTTCACTACAGTAGACGTTTAGTTAAATAACTGCTGACTAGCAGAAGAAACAACAAGCCACTAAATAAATGATGTGGCCTGGGTTAACAATGCCGATTTTTTGGGTTTAATTTATCGAATGCACAAGTTGAAAAATGTGATCCTTGGTCCAAACATAGTTCTACAAACTGGCATTCATTTTCATCATTGACATTTCCTCCAGGTCTCGCAACAAGTTGTTAAGCGTCAGCCTTTCGTTTATTGTAGGTTGTTTTCGGCCAGATTGCGATTGTTTACGCTCATTTTATTCATCGGATTGTTTGTCAGTTTCTCCCAAGCAGATTGTGCCTTCTATCTCATCAGCTTCCTTCTTCTGGCCTGCCTGGCGTTTGTGTGCATGTGTGCTTGTGTCAGACTACGAGAACATTTATCAAATACCGGAAACCATGCCAAGGATTGCACAACCTGAAAGTCCCGTTTTACAGTCGAACAAACTAAAACTGCCAGTCCTAACTGCGTACAGATGACTTGACAGGTATGATATTCTTCAGATTAAACCACAATGGGAATTTTCAGAAATTTTTTAGAGAAAGAAGACAGATTGCCTGTTCTCGTGAAGCTTATGAGTAATCGCCTTTGTTTACTGCTGTAGGGGGAAAGACAGTCTCACTTTCAGTGTGTACAGTAGGAACACAGCACGACATTTTTAAAGTTTTTGTTAGTTGTAAGGGTGATTCACTGAAGCCGTACACATACACATCTGACATTTGTTTAAATGCACGTGATGCGATTCACCCTACCCTGGCATTTATTGCCTTAAAACTATTTGGGCACCGTTTAATTAGTACAATCAGTTTATATTTTCCCTGTGTGGAAACGTTTGTATACATGCTTGCGTTCACTTATTCAAGTTGACTAAATTTTTCATCATATTGTTAAGTAATCACAAACGTAAACTGCCAGCAGCTGTAGTTGAGATGATAATCAGGCATACGGGTTGTATGCACACAACAGTTTAAGGTAATCCTTTCCCATGGCATGCAATTATGATTACCGTATTATTGTTCCGTCTGCTTCTTCATTCAATCGTCGATAAAATTCGTATCAATTTCTCTGTTCATATGAAATCGACTGGTGAAACTTTATATGACTGTGGCCATCTTGAGACACATTGACTTTTATTGTTGCAATCTGGACTAGAGAGACGTTCAGTACTATGATTTTTTGATAAAACGCTCCAGTGAACACTGAGCCACGTATGGGATAGCTTGTATTTCTCGCATCTTAGTTGACTTGGGCAGACACTTTTCTGAAGCAGTGCTTACCAACCGAATTCTCCAGGGTAAATATGTTGAATTGTTGCCTCATCTCCAACAGTGTTAAAGCAGTCGGGAATACAATTTAGTCATTTAGGTACACTATTCAGACCAAAGCGGCGAAAGCATAGTAATTCACAGTAGGTTGAGCCCATACACATGACGGCATTTGGGCAGTGATAAAAGTGCTTTTAAATTTTGTGATCTGAATAAGCTGCACCTTCCCGTTTATAACCCAGTACTCAGTTTACGACAGCTATATGTGTCTAATCGTTGTAACTATTCTTTTTCAGATACTAACTTGACGGATAGCCGCGGTTGAACTAAAATAAAACCCAACTGTTTCACAACAGTAAATCATTTGCGAAACGTTTTGTGAATCCAGGCTTTTAATTCCTCTAACATCGTGAATCAGATACCAAAACGCAAACAAACTTATCACTGCGAGTAACAAATTATACACAGTGCCCGCTTAACAGTCTCTACAGCGTCACTAAAGGCTTGTCCAGTGGTCTCAAGTAGGCAGCGCTTGATCAGAGGTTTTTACTTTAGTATGCACTGCATACGGAATCTGAACATTCCTAACACAGTATGATCCACCTTCATCTTGAAAGAATCAAATCAACTCACTCCGTTACAACTCAGGTCTCAACTGTCCGTGGTTTCACTAACAATTTTCAGGAATATCGTCAATTGCTTGCTTGTTTTAGCAAACAACAATTTACACAAACAACAATTGATGATAACACGACCGGTGAAGGTCATGTCATACAAGTTCAAAAATTTGATGCATCACCAATGATGAGGGTCAAGGTGTTCGCGGTTCGGCTAATGCCTACTTGATCCAAATCAACACATATGTTTATGAAGCAACCTTTTCCCGTAACAGAGAAGTCAGAAACCGTTTCTTTACAATGTATCTTTCGAGCACATTTCGCTGCATCTCACTAGGTGTATACTGCAATCTGTGGGTTTATATAGCGAAGCTCAATGGGCATTGTGAAGCTAAACAACAAAATCAACAACCACACAAACACACACGTAGAAACATCCATACACATAAGTTATTAGGGCAATTTGGTAGTGACGAGCGCGTTATTCCGTACGAGTTTGTGGATATTCCCATGAAGCGCCTAAACAGCTGTTGCTTACTGCGGTCCATCTACGGGAAACACACTTGGACTGGACAATACCAGAACTTTCACAATTTCGTACCGATCCGGTAAAAGCGGGGTCTTGTTAGAACTTCGTTCTATCGCACAAGAAGAATAAGTTCAAGCGAAACATCAACCAAAGAGATGTCACTGTTGAGAACCATGCTACCATGATGTGTTCAACTGCTCTCAAACTAAATTTCTACCACCGTTTTCCACACTGGGATGATGACATTGCTACTTTGTTGAAAACCCGTCTCACAGCGGCTATGGGATGCACGTTCTAACCAACTCAACTGGTCATATTGTTCACCGCCACCCGAATCCAAACACCGCTACTGCTCAACGCCAAATCTTACATCGTCTATTAATTGTCGTGTGAGTCCCAAGCCACTTACATAAACAGAACGGAGCGGCAGTTAGTAATCGGGCCAACGAACACATTCCAGTCTGGGTTTGCAAAACGCTCAAGGATATCACAATACCGAGCTCAAGTCAAAGCGTGGCAAGTCAAAAGGAACCAGCGTTTTCGATCGCCCGACACCTGCTGACTTCATGACCCCATTTGAACCCGGAGAAGGTGTTTCGGATACATTATGTAACAAAAAACGAAGGCTCCTTCAATGTGCGGAGGCGGTAGCAATAAGAAAATGGAAGTCACTCCATCTGCGTACAGAAAGACTTGTTTTTAACGCAATTCTGGTGCATCTTGTTGACTCAAGGCACCATGTCTCACCGAAAGTAGCTTTCCAGCCCATATGCCGCTTGCCCTGTCATCAATCCAGAGGAGTCAAATTTTACATTCTGACCACCGCGGAAGCGATCAGAATTCGGTTGTGCAATCCACAGATGTGCGCTCAGGAGAAATTGGCACATGCCATCCGGTTACCATGATCTCCCGTTACCGACTAGACATCTCCGAAGATCAATTTTGTCACCGAATTGCCCTCCAATTAACATCCGCGTGACGTAATTATATGACTAATCGCTTTTGATTTTGCTCGTTTGACAACCATGATGATATAAGATGTTATTTAATTGACCCGATGATAAATGACCGAAAACAGACTGTTCGCCAAAACACCTTTTCACTTCTAAAGACTTGTTCATCACTACCGGATTGCCCTGATAACTGATTTGTATGGATGTTTCTACGTGTGTGTTCATGTGGTTGTTGATTTTGTTGTTTAGCTTCACAATACCCATTGAACTTCGCTATATAAACTCACAGACTTCAGTACACACCTAATGAGATGTAGCGAAGTGTGCTCGAGAGATATATTGTGTAAGAAACAGTTTGTGATATTTCTGTTCACATATGTTTGTGTATAAGCCCGAATTGTGCATTTCTACGGGGGTTGTTTTAGTTAGAATGGAGGTATCCGCTTTTTTGCGTGTGCATTATTGTTGAGTCTAAGCAAAGGTAAAATGTTAGCTTGTTATTTGTGTGTAAACCAATCAGCTGCAATGAACAACATTGAGGTTGATGCCACAGTAGTTAAACTTCAACTCTCACATATTGTGAGGGTTGGGGTCCAACAATGCATGTCAGAAACATTGCGAAACTATTTGTTTGTAGCTTATGCTGTACGTCCAAGCGACTCACTTATTTATAAAGTTTAAGTAATGATTGGTATAGCATAAGTTTCTTTGGAACACCATTCATTACGATTCCAAATTTAGGATTGGCTGTAAAACAGACCCTGCGATGGAAATTGTGTAACTGAACTTGATATACAAATTTATCCCCAGTGGATGACAAGGTAAAATACAACTCAAACCAACATCTTAGTCCGAAATGTATCACTGGAAATCTGCTTCTCTTGTCAACGATGCTTATTAGTACATGTTCGTGTTAATGGATATAAAAAAGGTTAAAATACTGAGAAGTGAGTTAGAATCACTGCTTCATCTCTTTACCAACAATGTCAGCTTCCTCTCACAAAATGCAGCTTGCAAACAAATAAAAGGGTAGCTTTGCCTAGTTTATTTAGTCTGACTTTTGTCAATATTTACGTATCTAATCTTGCCAAAGAAAATGAACTGTTTTCCTCAGTTACACAACACATTAATCAAATTTCACTTTGACCGAGGTTGAGCTTCAAACACAGTGTTGAATTGATAAACTGATCACTTTTCATCCACGCATGCTTTCCATTCTGAAAATCAAGAATCGAAGCATTTCGCCATTCACTGATATGAACATACGTAACATGGTGGATGTTTGCCTGCTGTGAATCTCTCGATGGCTGAGTCAGCAAAATCGAGTCAGTAATGGATATCGAGGTGGAAAGGGTATCTTTCAAAAAAATGTACCTGGACAACAATTGCAAACCTATGTCACAGAGCCTATACTGAAATGGATCAAACATTAGGTTAAGTAACCACGTGACATTACGTCCAGGCGTAACAAAAAAAAGCCTGCATCGCCTCACACACATTATAGTCTAATGACGCAAAAGTTATGTATTTCGCAGCCGATGTTTCGCTATCCGTTCTCAGCGTAACACGATTAAACCCCACATTTTGCCGAGCTTGTTGATATCTCAAAATGTGGGCCTTTATCTTGGGTTCAAAGACGCTGCGATCATAATCGAGCTCACTGCAACTGTGTGACTAGATTTCTCCGACACAGTTTATCCTGTTTTTTCTTCCTCGATAGTATTGATGGGTTACTGTGAGATCACAGTGCTCTATGCTTGATAAATCTCAACTGTATCAAATGCCACCTTTTCACAAATGAAAAATGCTGAAACCGTAGGCGTACTATTGCTGTATACCTGCAAACATGGTCTGATTCATTAAACATTCCAAAGCAGGTACTTGCCGATCTGTGACAAAAGTGAAAATGGGTTGGGTAGATGACCACCATAAAATCTGGACGTCTTGTGGCTAATCATAGCATTCACGTTTTTTTCACGTGAACTTACTCTCATACTTACCATACCTTTCGTTTTTAAATGCTGTTCATCCTCTAGGCTATTCCAAGCGTTACTGTAGCGAGAATGCAACGTGGGCTCCCAGAACAGATTACTCCAATTGCACATTGGTTCAAAATACTCTGGTAAGAATTGCAAGTAAACACGTATTTGATTGTGTCATAAGAACTGCGGTACATGATCTTACAATATTCTTTATTGCAGTCTACCGTTATTAGAAAACAAAGGTGAAATGTTTTTTTTTTGTTTTTCAACCTCACTTGCGAGTTGCAACCAGTTTTAAATAGAAATTCGTTGAAATTTGGCCGAATTATTTGTATCACTCAACGCTGACATCTCATTTGACGAAAACGTGAGTAGGACATGTGTTTGCTTCATTATACATTAAAAAAGAAATCATTTGTCCACTTTCATTTGACCACTTTTTTTGAAGTAGCAAAACCTGTAACGCGTTACTTTATGAACGTTTTCCCAAAAGCAAAAATACATTATAACCAACTAAACTGGTCGTCCGCCTCATGATCACAACTCAGCTAACGGTTCCACCGTCTAACTGTTCAGTTCATTCAGATGCGTTGCTCATGCTACTGCAACCCTGACAACAACAGTACAGGTTTGGAAAGGACTTCGAGTAGCAATATTGCAGCTTTTCGTGAATACTGAATTCGGAGGCGATTAAAAGTAACCACGCCAACAAATCACAGAATGACACACGATCACAAATATAGCGGTATATGGAAGAATTGTAAATATACAAATGTATATA
>JTDE01000150.1:291551-322053 GCA_014338405.1 Paragonimus skrjabini miyazakii
TTTCATGTGGCTGCAACTGTCGGAGAATTATCAGTTTAGCCGCCGAACGAGGAGTACTTTCCTTCCTGCTTTATGGGAGTACGCGCAAAATGAGTTCTTTTGAAGAAGCTATTGTTAACCTGATCCAACATACGCTGAGTATTGCTTGCTAGACACCGTTGTCATCATAAATTATGTCATCAAAGCTTCAGCATCTAAATTTCAGGTGTGGAAATGTCACTTGAGCTTTTAAATAATTTCCCTAACTCAAAAGATTGTTTATTGTTGATATTTATTGTTTGAAGAACACGTTAAAATTTCACCGTTGAGTAAAACTGCACAGGTTTGCGTTTAGTATAACAATGATTTTGAAGTATGAGACGGCTATTTCTTATCATAAATCTAGTGGGAGCAACTAACATACGCGAGTGATAAATGGTACATCTGCAACTTACTCATCGTTGCCTAGTTACAATAAAATATACTGCGAGATTCACTGTCAAGCACTCAGGAACTGCTGGGTTCAGATTTATCACCAATTTCAGAGAAGAGTTAGGTTCATGATCACCTATTTTTGAATTTAACTACTAGGTCAGCGGCAGGCCAATTGCTTGAACGTTCCAATTGACTACAGTTATTATATTTACCTATGCATAAACGATATTGCCGTCCTTTTAAAACGCGACTTTTCACAGATATTTTGGGGAATATTTATTCACTATAACAACAATGCCTCACTTGATCGGCCCACACGGCTTCCTCCACACCTTCACCTAGCTTGGTAAACACAATTCGAGTGAGTTCAGACAGATTGATCCCTAGTGACTGAAGACAGGTACTACCTGGACCAAGGCGTTTACATGGAGTTGAGCTGTCTTAAATATTCGTTAAGTTACACGTATTAAATTCTGCATAACTTAGTTATCATTAAAAAGCAAATAATCATAAATGTGTCTGTTCAGGTCAGAGTGAACATCTGTTTAAATGATAGATTTAATCTCGTTTGCTTTTTTATGAAATTTTATTGTTATTACTAATCGGATTGTAGTCTGCAAGTGGTTACATCTAACTAACGACAAGGCATTTTCATCAAACTATTAACTATCACAAGAAAGATGGATTTATTATGTGTTGTACATTCATGTATATTTAAAAAACGCATGCCTCAACCGAACAAGTTACATAATTGGTTTATTTCTCCCTTTGTTGATCAACAATGAATACTTAGTCGTTTGAGCACTAGAAAGAATCTATCCGTGGTGTAATCCTAATCTCGTCTGCAGGAAATTGATCCTGATAACAATGCTTTCCGTGGGTCAGTTTAACTAACTAGGAAATAATGATTACGGACAGCGCAAAAACTTTATTATATATTCCGTCCATATTGATCTGCCTTCAGGTGATTTCAGGTCCCAACTCTCTGCATCCACATTTTACTAATGCGGACACAAATGGCAGATTCGATACACGTTAATCTTTGGTGCTAAAGTTAACCACTTATATCTCGAAACCCAGTAATTCCTAAATGAAATATATATAAACACTCAAAACTCCAGGTTAATTACGGGGTCTCACCTGTGTGCTGTGTACTGTGTCCGCAAATTTTTATTAATGGTGTTTTTGACAACCGCATGATTTCTGCTGACCAAGCGGTTGACCAGCTTTGGTCGCTAGTGTTTTCATATTCGTTCACATTACCAGCAAATACGCACCAGCATGCGGTCATGATGCATTAACCTATCAAATAATTACTAGTGTTACAAGTATCTCTTTGCAAAACTAGAACCTCAATACATCGACAAATGTTTGCAGTAACAAATGATTTTCTTCCCTCATATTTTAATGTCATGATTTTTCGACCACGTTTTGATAGTTTGCAAACTTGTCAACAATAGCTTGTTGCCAGCTGTAGCCTATAACGTTATTTAACCCTGCCCAATAAAAGGCGTATTTGAAAATGATTGTTACTAGACTTATGATTACACTACCTCCACATTACATTCATGATGACAGATATAGGCTCAGGTATACCCATTATTTTATTTCAGCTATAGCGAATTGTAATTGCAGACCAATATGAAACTACTCCCTAAACTGATACTCAAATTAGCTGGATCGATTTAGTAAGAGACTTAAGGCAACATTGGTCTAAACTTCATCAGTACTGTTTCCAAGTTCCGCTTTGGAACGTTCAGGTAACCCCAATTATAATAGTTTGACCACTTCAGATAGTTATTTTGTTCACCTAACCAAAATTGTGCTAGTTTTGTGAGCAGTTTCACTGTCATTGAAACGCTATTTTCCTTTGCTTTGCTGCAAATCACACATATCAGAAAGTGACTATGACATCTGCTGAAACGAATTGGCTAAAACTTATTCCATCCTGTGATTGTGCATTTGGAACTTGTGCTAATTGCCGGACAAATGTAACAACAACGGTTGTCGTTCACTACATAACATATTTCATCAATCAAACACAAATCAGGAATTAGCCGTATAGGCCGTTCTGTCAGTGCCAAAAACGTGGTTCAAGTGAAAAGTTAAAACAGTTGTTTTAAAGTGACAAACATGGTAATTACTTAGTTAGTCGAATAGAACACCTCTTCACATCTGGGAACAATAAAGTACGAGGCCCGAACTAACAAATGCAGCGAGTAGCAAGGATAATCTAACGGCCCGGAGAAACTGTCGATGTCTAGGTCACCACTGATACGTAGTTAGGCAATGTGTGTATGAATTTCATTAATGTATGATCCGTTGCTTTCGCAGTGCAATTCTTGTAAGCCACGCGGATTTGGCTTCCGTAATCCTGCTTTCCCTAGCAAAACAATTATTTCAACCGCCCAAAGTTTGCCGAAAGCCACAGTGACCTGCACAATGTTTCTACAATTATTGTTGATCAAAATACATAAGTTGTCTGCCAGAGCACCGTATGGAAGCAAAATATTGCCTTGCCAATGAGCTCAACGATGACATGAAAACGTAATAGACGAGTGTCTAAATTATTGAAACAGTCAAACTAATAAATAACTGCAAACACCTTGCCATCCAAACGTGCATATAACACTACCGATATGCGCGTAATTTGCTTACAATTAGATGGATTTTCACTTAGTTTTTGAGTGTTTTAATTAGGAAAATTTGTGCTGTGATAAACATTTCCGTTATTTTTTCAAAGCATTCTTCGATATGTATTCCGAAATTTGATGTTGTACGCACTTCTCCTACAACAATTCGAAACTGTTAATTCATAACTGCTCCCCAGCTCCCGTTGACCTGCATGAGGCCAAACACCTCTAGAAAGGTTTTTTAAAAGTTTGATGGAAATAGTTCATTTTGAAACAAATTCCAATTTCAGATAGCTTTTCACAAACTTGTAAGCGATTGGCTCGTTCTGAACCATTCTAACTTAAAAAGGGTGTGGTTAGGGTAAACTAAAACAATCTTACACAGTTCGTCATTTAATTCCAGTATCACTTTTGTCGAAGTTAACACAAAGTATCGAAAACCAACGTTATTTGTCACAAGAGTTACAAGTTAGCAATTAACAATTGCATACGGTTTACGAAATTGCAGTAGAGTTATCACTCGCTGGGTTCATCAAAAAACGTTGCGTGTAGCTCTAACTGAGATTATAGCAAAAAAGAACGAATTTTAAGAAACCTACGTCCGACACGTTTTCACCAGATGACGCTGTCCATCCTTGACTTATTAGCCGGGTGAGGATACGTGAAACATCATTCACAAGTTTCTCGTCATACTGATTAACAACTATCTTGAATCTGTCATATCAGCCCACCTGTTTGATTATCTAGTTCTCACTTGCTTGTGTGGCTGACTGAACGTGCACAAACAGTAAACTCCCACTTGAAATAATGAACAATCAGTACGCCAATCAAAAAGTGTGAGATTTTTCAAACTCAACATGAGTACGTTTGTTGGTTCTATTGATTATTACTGGAATGCGTCGAGTGAACCATTGCAAGTATATTACTCAATAACCAAACTGTATGCTGCAACGTTCACATACTATAACTTCTCTTATTAATTGACGTTTCAGAGTGTCACACATTTGTCTTTCTGTGAACTGACCTATAAATAAGAAGCAGCATTTCCGAACGTGTACAGCTTTTTGTATCCTTACAGCTCGTGTGCTTTTCACAGAGAACTGGAGTTTTTCAGTTAATTATCATTAGTACCGTCTTGATTCCTAAAAGTCCCCCTATGATCGGCAGATTCAATGGTACTGTAAAATAAACACCTAGAGCATTTCACAAACACTGGCAAACTCATATCAGTTCAAGTCAGTCTTTAAGGTTGTGAAAAACTTTGAAATGCATCATACAGACTTTGTCTTATAATAGTCACTGAACTGAATGGTTTTGGCTGAAAGCAAACAGGATTTCAACACTGTGGAAAAAAACAATAGTGAAATTTAGTTCATCTCTACACTTCGAATTAGGTCAGTTAATCAGGATCAGTTTTTTCGTGGATGCACTATAAACCAACCTGTGATTTAAATCAGTTGATAACCGTTGAGTGGTTCGAAAATATGCAGCTTTCTGTTTGGGTTAGCCACATTTTTACGAAGGACCGATTATTTTGTTGTACAAGTTCTTTCTTCATAACTGAGTAATTTTTGTCTACTATCTCTGCCGGAGGTTTCTGTGAAACAATTCAGTTTTGTTTCGCTTTAACTTAGAAATCCGACACTTAGTTACCGAAACAGACAACTTCATATTCTTAGTCTCGGTTGGGAGAAATATGGGCATTGATTGGGATGCGAGTCAGCGACAAAACTAACATGCCCGAATTCGGCGAGCGCTCAACTTACCATGCTCCGAAGTTACACCGGGAACTCAAATATTTCACGTTTGGACTCGGTAGCCCATCCGTTCCACTGTCTCATAAGAAATCCAATGAATGATCCTGGGGATCGACCGCTCCGGTAGGTTTCGTCAAGCAATTCACGCGGGGTACAACCAGGGCTACTGTCTAGCAGTGAAATGGGTAATCGTATCCAAATTTGACATTTTTCATCTACTCCCATGACATTGCAGTTCAGCAGGCAGAGCGCCTGCTGAATCTGCACATACTTCTTCCGTTGTTAGTTGATCTGTAGCTGAAGTTCTGGCGATTTTACAATTAAGTTTCTTAGGTGGTAACAAATCTGCAAATCTGATCATTCGTTTTCTTTTTTTCTATTTCTTTAGTGTATGCAATTTTATTGTTTACTCAACGCCAGACAGGTGCACACTGGGATTGTGGTCCTCTTTAAACTCATAGATACTATTCCGTTCAAATGAAAAGTGCGATAGTCGAGGGGGCAAGTGGAAAAGTACTTTTTAATTAGTAGCAATATCCGCATAGTTTACAAAGTTCATGGCTGATATCGGAATTGACACTTCTGGTTTCCACTGTGGCAAGTCAAAATCCACAGATTAACTAGTTTCATATTGTCAACGGAATCTATCGCTAGTGTGATGCTGAGAACTCAAAGGTGCATCCATGTTTGTTAAGTATTTCTACAATCCAACTAACCACATCCATAATGCTTGTCATGCCACATTTTGTTGGTTGTTACCATGACGAGAAACACCGGAGTGGAAACGGCTCTGAACCAATCGATTATATCCTGCATATTAAACTGATCCAAGAAATTGTTTGTGATAACTAAGGCGGATTCATTTCAAACATATGTGAGGCGTACATTAATCAACGTGCATCCCAGAGGTCTAAAACAATGAAACTTTACCTCAACATTAGTTAGACAAACTTACAGTGCATTCACCTTAAAGTTGATGAGGTTTTTGAAGGTCTGCAAATTCTGTTTCTTCAAAGCTTGGGCCCTGATCAATAGAAGGTTTAAAAATGTGATTTTGCCGCTTGAATATTTGGCAAACTTAGGCCACTCAATCTTATATATCGCTGACACTGACTCAACTTAATGCTGGTGATGAAAAATTAATTTGTATGCGCTATCATGCATTATGGCGTCGCATCGCGTACAAAACCAAGTAAGCTTTAATTTTCTTGTCGCCACATTACATCCATTAACTCTCCCATTTCCGTCTCATACTGTATGGCAATTTTAACATCATAATAGTAGACGACACTGATTTAATTTGACCGTCGGAGGCTGTGTCACGTATGCTAATCGGACATAATGTACTGAAAGCCAGCATTCTTTTGAAAGTCTTCGCTCAGCGGCCATTCTTTCACAAATGCAAAAATGACTGCACAAGAAGAATCTAAGTGTATCTTAACCAGTGGTGATATTTAACTCCTACTGCTGCATTTGGAAGAACATAATTTGCCATTAGACCCCTGATACTTGTTTTACCCTACTTTGACAGTGTTCATTTTAACATTAAAAGTGGCCCTTCTCTTCTTTTGTCAAAACATGCTAAGCATCTTACAGAGGATCAAATACATTTCTTATGAACACCAGTCCCTTTCTTTCGCTTGACTTTCAAAGCCACAACGGTTTACATTGAAAGTTGAAATGACTTGCTTAGTATTATTGATCAAAACAATCCGACCATTTGAAGAAAGGATGTATTAATAGATGAAATCGCAGTTATCAAAACTGGCGTATATTTTGTTACTCATTGCAGATTTCTTGCCTTAAAAATGTTCATAAAGTAAGCTTTTAATCTGTTTGTTTCCGACTGCATGCATTTTTTGTGCCGTGATCATCTTTATCGGTGCAGAAACATCAGTATAACCTTTGACTTAATCGTCACTCTTTTGTCCGCAAAAAACTGTCCTCATTTTTGTGGGTGATTTTTATGTGTCACGTTACCGACAGTCATCCGTTATGAAAATTGTTTGAACTATGTAAACAAGAAACCAGTCGGGATAAACACTTTTAAAGTTTGTGCGAGTTGCATGAATTGGTCAATCACAAAATAACATTGATATTTTGCTGATACTTGTTGCTTAAAACACTATCGCCAGATTCTAAAATCACGTATACATCTAAAGCTATCCTATTACCAGTAATGAAAAGTGGAATGTAAAATGTACAATGAGAAACTATTTATAGTGTTACGTTGTCTTTGATTGCAATTAAACGACTGACATGAATAGATAGTTACCACTCAGAATGGCAAACTGTATGGGCAGGGAACAAGAATTAAGCATTTTCCGCTTGTTCATAGATGAAACGAAGGGAGGAAATTGTCACATTCTATGGAATCCAAGCATGATGCATTTTCGAACAATTATGCTATGACGACACCACTTTATTGATGTAATTACTGTGTGTAAGAAGCAAGTTTCCGCACCGTTTCGTCTGCAGCCGTTGTTTGTCTTATTTTTCGTCAGCAACCCGATGTCCATTAAGCCTTGTATTCATTTTCCATTTTGCGTGGCGTACAAAAACAAATAGCCTGCGTTTTGCTTCTCTGCTGAAAGTTTCCTCTTTTCTCTAATGGCTATTGAATATAGTGTTTTTAACGTGCTTGAACGCGAAGGCATCTATGAAATTCTTGAAAAATATTTTCTGTGGGCGAAAGAACTGTGTGAGGTAGTAAGTTATAGTTGTCCTCTGTAACAATCGTGCTCAGTTTGCTGTTTGATCTATACGATTAATTTAAATGTCTTGTTCCGTCAAAGTGCTGGAAGCAGAGCCCAGATACATGAACTAGTGCTACAATGAAACTACACAACCTGCAACGAGTATCTCTCCTCACCGGGCTTGAAAACAGACTTCCGATATGTATATGTTGGTATACATATACTTTCGTGCAATGTAAGAGT
The DNA here is from genome assembly GCA_014338405.1 of Paragonimus skrjabini miyazakii. Taxonomy (NCBI): domain Eukaryota; kingdom Metazoa; phylum Platyhelminthes; class Trematoda; order Plagiorchiida; family Troglotrematidae; genus Paragonimus; species Paragonimus skrjabini miyazakii. The sequence goes on from JTDE01000150.1 coordinate 299,295, forward strand.
TATTAATGAAGTGAGCTATTGAGTAGCATATACGAAAATACATCCGATAATTCTCGTTCTTTATGAGCTGATGCCAGGCACATTCCGATTAAGCGTTATATTAAGACAAGTGACATCAAAAATCCGCTATCCACTATGTGAAATCTGGAGTGGAAATTAACAGAAAGCATAAACCCTGATTTGTGCATGATGAACAGTATAGAGTATCATTTGTGTGACGTTTTATCTGTCATTAAAGCGCAAAATTAAAAAGTGCGATTGCAATGCTTGGTAAAATGGCACTGTATCTTTGTCTGCACAACATATGCACTCACGATGTATGCATTTAATTTCATTGTATTTTTATGATTTACTAACTTTTTTGCCGGTAGTATTTTTTTAATATCTCCGTCTCCGTACACAGACTGATATAGTCTGCTTCAATTCTGCACCAGCAACAAGTCTGCTGATGCTGTTTCTCCTCTACTAATAACTTCTTAATGAGTAATCAGCGAATTGCACCCTCTTTGCGACAGAACGATTTCACAAATTTCCTTGGTTTTGGTTGCACAGGGCAATGTCAGTAGTCCAATGTCAGTCCAATGTCAGTAGTCCATGATCAAATTGTGCGACTCTGGAAAGTTGCAGTTTGACCCAACTTCAACGTTGGTAATCCAGTCTCAACATCACTCACACCATGTATGCGTGTATGGGAGTGCTCATTCTCATTGATTTGATGTTTGGACCAGTCTGTTAGTAAACTCATTCTTTTCAACTGTCTTGTGCACAACCCCTAATGATCAAATGTGCAAAAACTGGATGTTTGATTGTTTTCCATAAACCTTCAGAAAAACTAATAAGGCGGCCAGATCGAAATAAAAAGGTAATAAGAGTGGTAAACCGAACGATTTGTTCACAGCACCCAGCGGATTGGCCAGACACAAATTATTAGCAAAACCGGCCCCGCAAGAGGTTACTCATTAAAACAACTGGTCTCCAATTGGCACAGAACACACTCGATGAGTGCCCGAATAACCAACATTTATGAGTGAAACATTTAACGGATGCTCCATTAGAAAAACTTTACATTCTTCAATCAGTCGTTCCCGTCATTGTTTGGGATGACTGTTTCAACAGAAAGAGGGCAGTAAACTCCATGTGCATCAAATGTTGACTGATAAAACCTGTATGTAAACTCATGTTAGTCAACCGTAGTTCACTGGTCCTCTCACTGAAGTTCATCATATTCAGTAGAAACAACTGTTGAGTAAAGCTGTTGAATGTTTACTGAATTCATATGAAATCTGGAAAACAAGCCAAATAAACGATCGGTACCAATTTTCTTTCATTTGTTAAGGCACTATTATCAGAGGCATCCTTATATATTCGGAAGAATGTGGATTATTACGTCAGTCTGATGAGGCTGTACTCAAACAGCTTACTTAGTTGTCGGAATTGTGAACCTCGGAATTTTTAACTGTCAGTTCTGAGAACCCACGAAACTCTAGTCGTAAAATTTGAATTTGAATCCGTACTCTCCTTCACTTGTATGTTCTCCAAGCTACTTTTGTAAAGTCTTATAACTTGGGTGCAACCTTAGATTCAGTGAATACTAGCGAAACTATTCTCCAATAAGACGAAATGTTTCCAATTTTACGGCACATTCCATCGCCTCGCTATCATATTTTTACTTTTTCACACCAAGTTACATCTTGCGAATTCGTTAGAAATGGGCTGTGTATGTCCTTCTTGCCAATCTTTACCGTGTATCAGAATCGTGGCTTTTTGGTTGATAAGTGATTTTATCAAAAGGTGTTCTGTTTTTAGGTGCTTAGTGATATATTGATGTGGAAGATGACGGTGCATGGATTACGATCCGAACAGTCCAGTTTTACTATTCAGTCAGTCTAATCTGGTTGAACACCTTTATGTTCTACAGAGCATTCAACGCTACCGTTGGATGCAAGTAGAATAATCGAAATTTTAACGTTCTTAGGAACGGAGTAGGCGAAGACTTTTATGTCGGGTTATAAGACTGGGCGTCTTGTACTTCGTTGATAACGTTAACAAAACTTACTGGAAGGGGTTTGTTCCGAATATTTCAAGTTGGTTTTAATTATCAGTAAGAAAGTATACTGATCGTCACAGTTCAGTAAAAACGTGATATGCACCAGGTATGGCCTGACAAATTTACTTGCGTACTATCAAGTGCGCAGTACAGAGCAGAAGATCATGAAGCAAAAAATACGGTAAAAATACGAAACTTAACATACGGTGAAGCTACTCGCTAATCAGTCGATTGCATTGTTTCCATGACAGTGTTAAGCTAACAAAGAAGTACTTCTATAAACATAGAGATGAAAACCAACGTTTCGGAGCAAATTTCTTAGCATCTTTTAACAACCGGGACTTACCAGTCGCATAACTAACTGTGAATGTCTGCGTGGGATTCAACTGGTGATGGCTTTCCAGAAGATGAACGATCTTTGATGCCGTAGGCCTGCGTAGTAGTTACCGTGTGTACACATGAATGTCAGCCCGCATCTGAGCCATTAGCTTACTCACTTATACTGGGATGTGTTAAGATATCCGAAATCTTAGATGCCATTCCTTCATGCTAGTGAATCTACCCAGTTACTGTTTGAAAATCGGTAAATTATATAGGATTTGACGGACGGCAGCATCCGCGGTTTCACAGTCAGAACTGGAAATTACCGTGTTCTTCAGGTCAACACGACCCCTTTGACATTATACGTCCGTAATACAGCGGTCTTCAAACGGCGTTGTAACGAGGTACTGGTATCATCCCCCTTCAAATGCAGTTATGTGAAGCTTTCAACTTCGGCACCACCGTTGTTGTTTGCTCGTGGGGTTTTCGCTTAGGAAACAAAGATCAGTGATTGTGAATATCCGGTGCCCAAGAGAATCCGACTAGTTAGTTGCAGTCTACCCTGAATTGTGTCCTTATTGCAAATCGTCCTGGCTCTACTGAATAACGTTTTGATAAGGCTTGTTTTGTATTGCATTGGGACAGAACTATCAGAGTGTAGGTATTGACCATTCCAAGTACATTTCTGTTAAACTGAACTTTGCACCAAACCGTCAACCCTGTGTGTGAGGCGGATATTCAAGAACGTAGCATTACATTTATTTCCAAGATTTGATGTGATGTATGCATGCAGTCCGTCAAATAATGTTAGAACTGCTCTGCCATGTTTTTCTCATCAGTCACAACTGACACATCGTCCCTGTATCAAAAAAATAAATCTATCTTACAGATAGATCCTTGTGATCGATTTCCCAGATGAGTTGTAAGCATGTTAGCCAAAATGGATTCTAAGGGACTTCCCATGGCTACGCCATCAATTTGCTTATAGCCTTTGTGTTGGAAATAGAATTTCCAATTCGAGGTACACGAAAGAAGTCGCTTCAGTTAAGACTATGAAATTTGAGTTGATTAACACTGGTGTAATCACATTTGATTCGTACAGTTCAATGCTGGTGTAAGCTTGTGAATAACGGGTTGACGTCCACGTTAGTGATGAACTTTTATGAAGATTGGTATTCACAACTGTAAGTTGTCTTTCAGTGAATGTTTGCACACTGACTGTCTCATTGGCTCAAATATCCCAACCAGCATGTGATGAGGTGAGTAAGGCATTAACTAAGCCGGTCAGAGTGGTACATTGTCCTTGTGAAGCCTAAGCGAGCCATAAAGCTGAAGCGTACAACAGCTCCTTGATCGTAGGGCTTCCGCTGTTAATGAATCGATTAGGTTCTCTCGTTGCAAATTTTTTAATTATTTACGCATTCTTTCCTCGAAGTCATTGAGAGCATTACAGGTGTCCTAAACCACGAACGTGGAACGATCATCCAAAATAAGCAAAATGTTTACTATATAACTCAATTTTCAAGGTATCACTGCTCCTGACGTTTTATCTGGATGCAAAATCACCAAAGCATCATTTATTCTACACTTCCTGAGCATAAATATGTTTCCGTGTGAGGGTACATCTATGTGTGGAACTGCTTGTCTGGTACTGATGCCGAAGCTCGGTCAGTTCGATTTGAACCACTGCATACTACCATTCCACATGAATATTGCTAAGCCGAACACAATTATCACGGAAGTAACAGTAACTAAACGAATGAACTCTGAATTGAAAGACCTGTTGAGTAAAATCGAAGTTGAGTTATATATTTATTTAAACGAAGTAGCAGACAATCCTGCTACGAAAGAAACAAGCACTGCTCAAATGTTATGGTGTCTACTGTGAAATCAGTAGCTCAATGTTTAACAAGGTTGCCTCATAAAAGCTTAGTCAGAACTAAATCCTGGCAGCGGCTAGGTTATACACCAGGAACAAACTCTGTTGATAGTAAAACTTGAGTCCATTGAGTATTTTCCGAAGGCTAACAAAAACGTTTAAGTTGCGAGCTGCAGTCAACTGTGAGTAATGTTCATTTTATGTCAGCGAACAATCATTGTAGTTGACTTCCCTTCCTTTGGTTCTTGTCTTACTTGTTTCACTCACTACATGGATGTTCCTATAAAAACGGGAGATAACATTCATTTTCCTCTTGTTATGCGATTACTGGGAGCAACCACTGTCCCGGACTGTTCAAGTCGCCATGCGTTTATTGTGTGAACACCAAAGTTGAAGCTTTGTCAACAAATCGTATTCTGTTTCGCCTAGTCGCGTTATATTTCAAAGCTGAATATTCTAGATAATTCAAATTACGCTTTAGACTACTGGAATGAGTGAACTTATGGGGGGTCCTGCAGAATGGTGAACAGAAACTGCAGTGATAAGCTCCGACCAAATTTTCTTCAAACTAATGAACTCAATTGCTTAGAGTAGTACTGATTCAAATGAGAAATGTAACGAGGTGGGTAGTGGCGCGGGTGTATTGTTTTTATTAGAAAAGAACCTAAACCAACAGGTGGCTGACCTTTTCAGCGTTGGTTTTGGTTCAACCAAGTTGTAGACGTATACTTTCTAAATGTGCTGGCCTATAACTCAAGCCCTGTTGAAAATCCCAATTTTTATGAGGTAAACCTGCACTATACTTGAGCCTAAGTTAAACAATCGTGATATCATCGTTCCATCGAATGTGTATCAGTTCACCTACCAAGTATATTTGTCCATTTACACAATTGGCGACAGTTACCTTTTTGAGGTAACGTGACACGTATCCGTAGTTAATCATAATTATGCTTGTGTGTAAACTAACTTCAAGTAAAATGAGTGTGTTGTAAGAGAGCTTGTTTTGAGTCACACGTCAAATGGAGATCACTGGGATGTGGCCCAAATTCACACGCTTACCTTTTAAGTAGTATAAACTAGTAACCATTGAATTGTGTCCCTGTAGTACTGAACATCACCGATAATTCTGTCATTCTTAAATAAGACGGGCTATGTGAGTTTTTTCATCCAACTGGTGGTATCTTAAAAGCATATGTGCTGGCTGTTCGCATTCGATTTTCTATGTGTCAAATTGAGTAGATTGTCCACGCTTCCTCTTTGCTTCTGTCCGTTTATCACTCGACCTGGTGTTCCCTGTTGAATGTCATTGTCAATGTGTGTCGGTGATGTTGATTATGTCAAACTACTTTGGTGATTCTGTTGTACAAGCCACATAACCAGAACCCGGTGCAACCATATAGTGAATTGTTTATTCGTTAACCCGTGAATCTGTGTAACTGATAACGGAGTATATTAATGTTCACGGTAGCGCACTTCCTTGAAATTATCAAGTGTAGTAGACTAAACTGCAGTATACCTAGAAAGCTTGTTGTGGATTTAAATAGCTCCAAGTAGTGTTCACTTGTTTTCGAGCAGCCCATCGGATATATGCACGGTAATTTTTGAGATTACGGTGGTATTCTATAGTTTTCATAATACAGCACCAAACATGTTATCGCAGTGGGGAGAATCTACTACTTCACGATTAGTGTTCCTTTTTGAGGCGTTCTGTGTACGATTTAGTACTGTGTTACACGATACACTTGCTAAACACTTTTAATATATTATTTTACAAATAATAGAAAAACGTTATTCCGAAAGATATAAATTCATAAAGTGTAAAGCAATCCTATGTTTAAGTGGCAAACTCAGGAAGAAAGCCATGATTGAAACCAATGTGCAGATCGTGCAGTAGGTTCGTATTTAACAGAATACTGGAAATGATTAATTTTTTCTCAAGTGTATTCCACCATGTCTGAAACACATGCCAGTCTTTCGTGATGCAAGAAAATTTTCCCACGTTATTGAAGAGTAGTGTGAGAACAACACGGTTTTTGCCTTTACTTAGTTTGTGTGTGAAATATCATAATGGGAATAGTTGCATTATGTGAAATAGAATAGAAAATTTCATGTCCGTAGTGTTCGTACAAAAACTAGGCAAACATTTCGAGTTCCATTTAACCTTAACTAATAAGTGACAAAAAGAGAAACGGCAAACGTAAACTTCGTTGTGTTATTCACCAGAGTGGGCATATAGATGAAAATATATTAGTTGTCAGTATGCAGTTCTATCTCAATGTCCGAGTTTGAGTTGCATCAAACTGTATTTGTGGCAACGCTTCGAACAGTGTTGATTCTCTTTTTACCTGAGTAGCACAATTGAATCACTGCCAGTTTTGCGCAAAATTTCCGTTTCTCTTGCTTTTTTTAAAACATCAGTAAACAGTTTACTTATGAAAATTTACATATTTACGAGTATCGTCTAGATCACAATGTACGTAATTTTTATTAATGTAAAATGCTTCGGCAATGTTTCTTGAGGCTTTCATGCAGCTTTGATATTCAAAGAAACATCATGTCGGAAGTCCGGCTTTTGAGTAAAAGTCACAATGCAGCTTGTAGAGATTGCCATATTCACTTTCTGCAATGCTGCAAGATGGTATAGTAAAATTATAGGTGCGTTATTGGTTATTTCGGTTAAAATGCGGGCATTACCTCTGTGACCTTACACCGATCATATGTGAAATTTTGCCGCAGTTTGACTGACATAAGTGAAACAAACCAACAGTCAACTGTTTCCTTCAGAAGGCGTATTTCTCAATGGATGAAACCGTAAACGGAAACATCAAGGATATGCAAATATATTGAATGGCAAAGTTGAGTAATTTCATCAAGGAATATTGCCCGACTAACATCCACAGACAACGTCCATAATACAGCCCATGTAAAATTCCCTGACGATTCGAAGATATTGTGTAGTTTGCTGAGAAATTGCTGTTTAGGAACCCTTAATTTCTCGTTTTCAAAAGTGAATTGTGTTGAGCTCCAGTTCACCCCGATATTCATTATTATACATTTGATTTTACATTCATTTTACCCTGTCTATTGCTTTGTAATTTCAGTTTACACAAAATCATTTTCACCTAAGAGGAGAAATTACACCTGTTAGTCCGGAGAACACATGAGTTACGTCTTTCACTTACTGCAGAGTTTTATCAACAGACTGATTATTGCAACACCAATAGTTATATTTTGTAGTGGACTTATCAGATAAAGTTGAAATAGCAACAAGGAACGAGGATCGTGTGAGATTGATCTTAAAAACCTACGCTTTCATTAGCATTTGCACCGATATTTAATGCCACTATTGGGATGGAGCAATCGCACTGAATGTAACAGCCAAGGTTTCCAAAACAATCAAAATGAATACCTTTCAACGGAAATGATCAGTCAATGCCGACTAGCATTTCGAGGACTTGTTTTAAAAACGACATCAGTTGATAAAGTGTAGATCAACGTAACACAGTTGTACATGTGTGACTGACATTTGAACTCGCAACATCGAGACTGTTGATTGTAATTATGTTGCAGCTGCAGGATGGATTGCGTTATTTTACCGTAAAAGATTGAAACCTTTCCAAGTATTTTCTTTACTCAACGTCACAACCAGTGTCAGATATATCACGTTTGCTGGTTACACTCCACAGATAAGTATGAGTGAATGGGAGTGTTAACTTTTGTAGAATCACTTTCGTTTCTGAAAAGAAAAAGTACCATCGTATATCTCAGCGGTAATGCCAGCGTTTTCAATGAGTTTATTCTGGTTGAGTTTCCATGTGTTATTACTGCATTCAAAACGCCATGGAAAAATAATGGACCATTATTCCAGCTGCTACCATACAGTCGTTCCCACAATAAGAGTTTACGATTATATGCATTCAAGATTGAATCTGGCGCAATAGCCGCTGGTAGTTTGGGGGTGACCTGCAAAGGTCCTGTAATCGATGGACAACGTGTGGCAGTCAACATAAGTTATTGAAAATTGACACACTCGTTCTACCGGTAAACAGGCAGCCTGTTAAGAGCGATAACATTTTCACGTTTAGTCCGAAGCAACTGGCGGAAACTTATTATCTCTGTCTATTTTTTGAACACGATTTGGTCAATATAACGAACTATTTTACGTCTTTTGTGAAAATGTCCCCAACTACTTCCATATGTCGCCTCGATATCTATTGGATAACTGGAAATATTCTAGATTTATAACAGTGAGTTGTTTATTTTCGTAAATTTCTCAGTTTGATTATATTGGTAGACTAATGTATCTCTGGAGACGAGCCGAACACATATTTATCACCCAATACGGCACATTATATCAAATCTGCAAAACATGGCTGGATTCTTGCCCATGTGAACTAATGCCTGGATTATCGATCAAACTCGAAAATGATCGAAGTCACCTATGGTTTGCTATTCACACCAACACATGTTCTCATGAGCCTGGTTGAAATTTTAATTAATCGGTCAATGCAATACTTATCAGTGATAGCCACAGCATATGTATATTCTTTCTTCTGAGTACAATGTCAATCGCATTAAACATGCGACAATTTTTCATACTGGTAAGCGGATTCAGGCATTATCTATGGCTTGATTTTTCTGGCATACTCTCGTCATTTTGATGTAATTTTACAGATTATCTTATTAAATACATTAAGCTTAGATGGTTAAATTCCGTCAACATCAACTTCCTTAGAGTGACTTGAAGCTAACAGTCACACTCCACCGTATTCGTGAAACACTGTCGGATAACAGTTGTGCAAATTCACCCTGTTGAATCAGTTGAGCCATGTTTCAATAGGTTAGCTGTTGATCTTATAGTGTATGCACAAACATTATGCAAGGTTTTGGAACACAGTGTACATGCGCTGAAATGTTTCACCTGCTACCGTTTACCGCTCAATAGAATAAGAGTAGTTGCACTTCGTGTATGGTTCATCTATGAAGGGAAGAAGAACCACGATTAGCAGGCATTTAATGAATAACATGACTATTCTTGTCATGTATAATTTGGGTTTCGTTACTGTGACAGAACGACCTATTTGTATCAGCAAAAAGCGTGCAAAATTGTCAATCTGTTAATAGGAAGTAACTCGGAAGTTCCACGGTGAAAGCAGTATTTTTTGAGCCCATACATTTATCATTAAAAATAACAGTCTGTATATATATCGATGACACAGTTTTAAACTGGGAGTAAGAAACAGTTGTACTAGATAAAAAGATAGACATAAAGCAGCATTTTGTTTCCTTGAACGTTTACTAATCGACGTATTCCACTGATTTAGTAAAATGCAGATCACGCTCTCTAAGTTCATACTGAACGTAATTTCATTCGTCAGTTAAAGATCCCGCATTCAACTTTCAGAACAACGACCAAATACTGAGCAATAGCGTAGATTAATTACGTTCTTGCTTAGCCAGTTCGCTAGTTAGATCGGTTAGTTCCGACCAGTGAGTCAATGGTCCACTTTTTTTATAGTTGGCGACTACAGACTTAAACAAGCAGGCAGCGGTAATTAGAAAGTTTGGTGACATAGTTCATAAAATAACGGTTTGTTAACTGTGAACATTATTTGACTGAGGAAGGGAAATGCATTCTGTTTTATTTCAAGCCAGTAGTTTTTCGACTGTTTGGTGTATTGCCCAATTAATTTTTCTATACAATATCCCCGTTCGAACAGTGACAGATAGGTACATAGATAAACATGACAGATTCGCTGACAAATGCTAATATGGGGCTACAGGTAAAGTCGTGAGTCATTACGACCGCTTTACAAAAATAATACTCTGTCCGCTTTATTCTGAAAGCCACTGGTATACGGTTTTAACTCCGCCTGCTCAAAAACCAAACGCATCCCGTTGATCTATACTTCAAGTTACCGTTTTTCATAGTTATTTTTGTTCTCATATCTTACCATAATGAAAAATATCATCCATCTAAACGCACACCTAGGTAAACATTTAAGTCTGCTTGTGATTGGTAAATTTCCATTTAGGGTGAAATACAGAGACGGTAGGCATCAAACAGTATACATGTTTACTTCATGGTTTTGATCACGTTACTAGTATTTGGTGAAGCATATGTGCTTAACACATCCAATTCAGTAGAAAATCCTGATTGATACGATGACCCACCACATAGTGGATGTATAGCTTTGACTGCCTTGACAAGCTTTTTGAACAATATTTTATCGGTTGTACTGACAAAAATATATAAAATCTTTCGGTGAAGTCGGTGGTGATATAACGCATCTCCTCAACCGGTTACTGTTCTATTGCAACAAACTGGAAGCTGGTGTTCATTTTTGCGGTAAGCTGCCATATTTATCTGACACCACATTCACGCGCTCCGTTTTGATCTTCTTTCGAACTGTTTCTCGGAATTCTATTCTCTCACAATTTTAGGAGAGCAAATTTTTATTGAACATCTATTTCTTCGGCTACGGTTTTTCATTGGTAGCATTACTAATCGGAATGCTCATATTGCAGTGCTTCAAGTAAGTTATCAATTTCAAGTGTTCAAACCATATTACATGTTGTGAAATCTGGTTTTGTTCGTGTGGCATTATAGCTCATGCTTGTTGTGTGAAATCGCACGCCAGTGTGATTAAGTATGTTCAGCGTATGTGATAATTGGAATGCAATGTTATGTTCCAAAACATGAGCCACAGTGACTTACTGAAAAACACAGTAAACTGTAGGTTGCAGGTATGTGTGTGTTGCTCAAAAAGGCTTCGTGTCCAGAATCGTTCAGGAATAGTGGATAGCACCATTTATGTTTGGTTTCACCCGAAAGAAATTAACTGTTTTTTATCAACTACTGTAGTGTCTGTTTAACCAGCAGGGAAACTCCATCATTGTAACAGGCTTACAAACAAATGGACAGAACGTCTCGATTCATAGTGAATGATTGTGCTTCCACAACGTTGCAGGAAGGTTAGAGATCTTCGACACATTCAACCTTCCATTTCGTTGAATGTGCACTTGGTCAAGTACCTCACAAACCATTTAAAACAGCACTATACTTGTTTATACAGAACGAAACAATCTTTCATTACCATGAGCGAAATGCAGCCAAACATTCAAAGACATTAATCCATATCATCAGCAGAGATATTGTAAACGAATGTGACGAAAGTGCAATGCTATTATTTTTGGCATTGTTTTGTATGTGCAAACTTTACCCGACACACATTAGGCGTGCACTATCAGTACGTCTTCCACCTAATACTATATAATTGGTACATCTTTGTAAATTATACAGAACTTTGCGTTGCGTACGAAATCAAATTCACACTCACTTCATGCTGGCCACGTTTCTTCGCGGTGTGGTTTGGATCAGTTCTGTGTTTATAGTCTCTCATCATCCGGTAAGTCCAGTTTATTTACAAATAATAACATATGCTGAGATCGTTTAATTCGATTTTGGTGCACCACAGAGAACTTAAAAGCTTGGTACTCGGATTTATCCCTTTGTTTTAAGGACGACAGTTAGTACTCTGTAGTTAATCTGCATCAAGTGTGAAAAGTCACCTGAACTAAAGCGAGTATATTCGTAAGTCACATGACGTGACACCGACTATTCCCACCAAAATAGCTGTAACGTGTCCCAGTAGGTAATTAACCTCAAGCTGTGGGAAGTGAACTATTTTGGAAAGTAGAGGCTTGTTGTGGTTTAAAACACCTTGTGCCCTCCAGTGATTTACGAAGCGACTTCCAGAGGCATGTTTTTTGTTGTGTCAATTGCCGTGAAATTCCTTAAACTATGAAGTCACAAGTAACGTTATCATGATGATAGCAAACATAAACAAGACACGTTCACCGGTTGCACACGAGAGCAAAAGCCGAAAAGTACGTGTGTTACGTAGGTTATCATACAAAAATAACTGGATCGCACAGTCCTTAACAAGATGCACTGCCAGCTAGAGAATGAACAAAATGTTTCCAGCAAATTTCACTGTCCATGTTTCCGTCAATTTGGATAGCCAGCTTTTGGATTATTGTAATCGAACTCAGTTTGACAAAACAACATGAGTATCTGGCTGGATCATCTGCCTGAATAGTGAAGCTGAATCTAGTTGCGCAATATATATCTACCAAATGATTGACTATGTATTATTGAAAAGATCTTATCCAAGAGTGACTCGTTTTAAGTAGATCAGCGATTGACCAAATCAGTTGACTTTCAGGTGACAACGAAGTTAATACCACAAAATAGATACCTTGGCCTAAATTGTTGTGAACCAACCCAAGCCTTATGATAAAGGTTTCATATCGTTTTGGTTGATCCCAACGCGTTAAGTGCTAGCTATGTAAGTTTCTACACAATCTCTTTCGGCAGGGGATAATTGAGCCTTATGAATCAACTCAAGTATCTGAGAAAACCATTAGTGCTTCTTGTGACTACTTGAGATATTCGGATTGCGTGCAGGTTTGTCTGAAGAAAAAAAACGGTCGAATCTTGTTAATGTGATGCGATTGATTATATATACAACGAATGATTACGAGGGATGCGAAAACCTTTGTTGTAATCTATTATCCAAAGAAATGTGACCTGTCAGGCATATTTTATGTCTACTTGATTTTGATTAAAATGACCAAAGAGAAGTTCGCCCTAGTCGTGTGGTATTTAGAAGGTAAAATATGCCCAGAACGCCAACTTTTTCCTTATACCCCAAAGATCTGAGAATTTCCACATTGTTTGTCTTACACGCAGTGTGGATATTCTGTGGTCAAGATGAAGTATAACCGCAGAGATGCTAGCTGGTGAATCTGTTTGTAGAAGGCTAGTGTACTGTACCTACTGACCTCCTGAATAGCATATTCCATGTGGCATTGACGACCGATACGTACCCGTTTGCAAATAAGCTTAAGGAAATCGAGTAAATGGAACACCCAACTTTCTGCGTTGACGATCTGTATCTTAACAACTGGCCACCCTGAATGTGTTCGTCAATCCGGATGCCAATTCTTTCAAGTAACGCACATTACAAATACCTGGAAGTATAGAAAACACGTGAGGTTTTATAAAATTTTCCTTCTTCAGTTCCGTACGGGGTTAACGGAGACTGATATGAGCCGAAATATAATGGTTGAAAGTAGTGGCCCCTAACCTTAGTTCACTCGTTTCATCAACGAGGACGGTCGAGCCATGATATTGTTTTGCGCACCACAGGACCATGTTCCAGCGAAACCACTTCGTTTAGTGCAGTCATCCAAATTGTCAATTTTCTACATGTGATGAAGAACTTCACCTGCAAAGCTCAAGCAAAATCAGGCCATTTTTACTGAGCGATGTAAATTACACAATTCCTCCAAGCTAACTCTCCTCAGCTAATTTTGTTCAATGATTGGTATCCTTGTTATATTTGTCGACTCATTATGATCTCATTTGCAACGGAACAAGTGTAGTGAAAACGACTTCAGTTAAGTTGATAGTAGGGTGGAACGACAAAACCCTCTGTCAATCCGGAACAAAGGAGCTCAAAGAAGCTTGTATTAACACAATATAATTATTGTGCTGAGTGCCTCTTGCTCTAGTATTGCTTTCCAGTGTTGTATGTAGACTTATGCAAGTATGCTGACGCTCACTAGGTGTAAACATGGGAGAACAAATAGTGCACACTTTTACGACAACAATTTTTCTATGACACAATTAAATAATTTCTATCTTGGCCGCCTCTGATTGGGGCTTGGATTGCAACAACAATTTTTACTTCCAAAACGCACTTTGAGCAAAACCTACGGTCCGTCTTAACTATCATTCCAAGCTATCTGGTACATACATATACTTTTAGCCATCGGTGATATGGTAACAAACTGTCAGATTTGTTAGACAATTCTTCTGATCCTATTTGTAATCGAATACCGTTTTATAATCTGGACTGAATAGTGTTATCTTCACTTCGTTAGGAAAAAGTGGGCAATTAACAAAAATGCGGCCGAATCAATAATTTTCAGTTCAACTCGCTATACTGCCCAGTAGTTTTGGTTTAGGTATTTATAAGCAATTTCGAAGTGTTTTCCTAGATTCAAATGTGCAGTGCTGTCACTCTACGACCTAAATATTACAATCCGCATGTACAAGTAAATGCATTAATGAGGTTTGATTTATTGAGTGCTGGTGCTGGGTTTTTTCTTGGAGTTTTAACCACACGCGTTGCTAATTACTACGTGATGAGTTTAGTTGACGCATAAGTGCGGCTTGCTTTTCGCTTCATCCTTCAACTTGCCAAAAGTGCCACATACTCACTGTTAAATGTTAATTATATGTATAATGGCTTACGAGATACTGCCGTAACCACTGCTCGGGCGTCGACAGATTTTGAATGGTTTTCGACGAAGTTGGCAGGGCAACGATTTTGAATAAAAATCTTCTCGATGAAATTGAGTTTTTCGGGTAAACTTCCGTCCGAACAGAGCCTACGAACTTTGTGACAGATTGTTCACACAAGCCCACAATTTTTGCAACCGGTGCAAAACTTTTGTAGTTCAATAGCTGGCCAAATACAAGTCTTTTTTCAATGGATACCTTTAAGAACAGAGCCACCTTCACGCCTGGTAAGCCGTCTAACATTGTTAACTGGTTCTCTTCGTCGATTTTGTTGTTAATGTTAATATTGTATTACAAACTGTTGAGATACGTGCGCGTAGATTCGATCTGGCTATTGTCTTTGCAAATTACAACTATACCGTCCATGTAGCCTTTTTAAAGTTGCATTAAGTTTGTGGCGCTTTTTTTCAAAGAAAGGTGAAATATATATCGGCCAGCTCAAGCACAAATGGATTGCCCACGTCTTAATCACCCACCTCGCGGTGGAACTGTTAGTGTACACAGACCGTACAGTAAGAGCTGTTCACAGTGGAATCTTGGAGCATATTCTGAAATGAATTCTGACTACCAAGGTCGGGGCAGTTAAGAATGACATAAAAACCCTTGCTTTTTAATCCGGCTCAATATTCCTGGAGTCGACATACGAGGTGAAAAACTTGTCATCGACTTAACTAATCCAATGTACTCCTAGATCTCATTCGACTGGGTATAAAATCATCATTCTGCATTCTCTCAAATAACAGCCCTAAGCAGTAGGTTTCTAGGTAGGTAACAAAATATTTTCATGGGCTTCTATTGTTTGAAAATCTTTGCACCTGAACTTATATTCGGTTGACTTTTTGAAACAGTTGATCGTACCCTCACAAGTATTAGTGAAGTAGTTTTTGTTGGACGTGGGTCAGTCATCATCACTTATTCGTCTATCGGGCTTAACAAACTGACTCAAAACGATGACGTGCCGACACACAAAGATAACAAATCTGACGGTCAGTTTTACTGACGACAACCTTCTGGTGAGTTGACCGCTGTGGAGGATGCAGCTGCTGTCAAAATTAACCACAATGGACCTGCTCCGTACGGAAGGTTAGTTGGTCAATGGCAAGAACTGCCGGGATCTACCTTGATAGCTTTGACAAGTCAGCAGGAAATTGGTATAAACCTCTTTATTCCCTATTTTATCGAAAAAGAGCGATTGTGTATTTGAAGCTAATTGTACACAGCCTGCTTAAACTGTTGTGCATGATTGTTTCACGTCGTCATACATACCTGACTTCTTATTCAAGCCTACTCCATCATCTGATGTTAGTCCCACATAAAACTTCTGAGGTCACTATGCTCAAAGCTTTTTCACGAAGATGGAAGCGTTAGCGTTTCAGCATCCCCAGTCAGTGCTTTCGTAATTGTAGTGAAGAATACTGCCGCTGTTAGGAGGGACAGGACACTGTAATTTGTTTTTACAATATATGACCCAGTTCGGTCTCAGGAAATTAGACTCGAAACATTATGTCCTTGTCAACAAATTCGTAATACAAAGCTTGTATTATCAATGGGCAACTTGGCATCTTTGTCAGTGTAAGTGACGCCATTGTGAAACTTTGGGCATCAGTTGGCTTCAAACCAGAGATTGATAGATGACGCTTAGATGCAACGCGAACTCCACCAGCTGAATTACAAAGACACGTCCGGCGTCTAAGAGTTTCAGTTTCGACTGCCTTGTGAATTTTCTGGTACATTCAATCTGTTGAATAAAGCAGTGGATTTTATATAAGACGGCGGAAATTTTAACAACATCCTCCAACTGTAAAGATGTTGATTAGCTAAACTGACTTGCTAGCTCAGTTGATAGAATACCTCTTACGTTTAGGTGTGTTGTTTCGGTCAATCGTTTGAATCCGGCAAAAGACGACATTTGGTAATTTGTTAAATTCCAAATTTTCCAAAATGTTGTGTTTTGTTAAACCGTACACGGTTCTTCTGGTGTGAAGTATAGACGTGTAATACTGCAGAAAACTTTAAACTTGTATGAAAACCGATTGGTTCAAGGATCATTCGTCTTCGGTAAAAAAACATCTGGACGACCGATAGTGACAAGTGCGTAGATGCGTGTAAAATTACAGCTTGCCGACATCAGTGACCACGTCAGATCCAGACAAGTTAAGTAACTGCCTACTTTAATTTTTAAAATGTCAGGTTATCATATTTGAAGCTTCTTCCGCTGTCTGTCATGGGGTCAGCCATCAATGAGAGAAACATCTGGAACTATGTTCACCCCCAGGTGTTCATACACATGACTAAATTATTTCACTTCGATTGTTTTCTTTTGAACTTATTAGGTATGGGAAGTTGTAACTTTTTAAAGACGATGTCAGCCTGATAATCGGCTACATAAAATAAGTGAATATTTAGGGTTTGGGAAGTTGCCAATATTTTCTGCGTAGAGTACGCTGTACGCTAGCTTGCTTAGGTTGCTGCCGTGTAATTGATAAGATAACGATTCCTTTTTGAAAAGAGGCGGCAGCAAAATTGTAACTAAAAACAGGATTCCTGGAGGGGCCAGATGATATGGGGACACTACTTCGTTTAGTATCAGTTAGCGTATGGCATTCTGGTGTCACGGTGGTCCACAGATACTTTGGCCGACTACTATGTGTACTACTTGGCTCGAATTTGATAGATCATTAATATGCACATAAAGTCATGCACTCGTGATGGAATCAAGAGCGTAGTGGGCGCCAATGTTGCGCAACGATTGACGTGACAGAGTCCACAGTAGTGTGACCTTGCTTGATGTTGCCCAACAACTAGTACTTGAAGACATTTACCAAATCGAAAATGGCAAATTCTGTTAGAAATAAACTTGATCAGTGGACTATAAACCAAAAAGAACAAGCAAGTCGAGTAAACCGAGCAAGCGATAGGTGAGGTCAACGCAATTGATAGTGCGGTGGGCTAAAACAGGCAAACATATTTCATGTTTCTTAGCAAGCTACAAGACAGAACTTTGAAACAACACTAAACACGAAAAATAATCGCATTTGTACAAATGTGCCGGAATTCAGGGCAGATCGCTGTTTCAAGGCGTACATCGTAACTACTGTGTATGTCAAATATATGGTCACAACTTACAACAAAACAACTAACAACGAGTTTCTAAGGATTCATTGGAGCAAAGTAAGCGTTTAAGCAAGCGAGAAGTAATTAATGAATCCCCAAACACTGAACAATTAACTCAGTAATTAAGCCGGAACTTTCGCTAAAATCTTCAAAAATTTTAATGGAAGTTGAACAGAAGCAGAAGGACAACCTTCTTCATTGACTCAACAACACTTACAGCAATGCTTGAAATGGATCGAACATCAAAGTTTAACTGCTTCATTGTTACATTGTTATATCTGATCATGAAAAATAACTATTCGGGATGAGCAGAACGTCTAGATTTGCGCTATGTAAGATCTTCCAAATTCATCAATGAACGGTCGTCGATTGTTGCAGACCCGGTATCAATAAGCACTTTTAAGAGACTTCCAACTGCAGGTTAAACTTAGCATGCAGCGACCTGATTCACAGAACAGCAATATCTTCAGTTAGCACACAACTGAGACAAAAGTCAGAAGACCTATTAGTTTAAAAATAGGTTTATTCTTATTGAAGTAAATTTTTTGGATATGTAACCTCTAGCCAGGCTGTCAGCGCGACTGAGTGCGTCTGGAAGAAAGTTGCAGGGCAAATGTACGCCAACACTTCAGTTCACAGTTGATTCACCGAATTAGTAATTGTCCTGAAGGGACAGTGTATCTGATGATGTCTATGCAACGTTTTCCAGGGTCATACCGTAAAGCTTTTTGTAGATTCGAAATAAACGTTCAGATTGCGCTTGATTTCCGTCCCAACTAGCGACATATACTGTCTGTGCAGTTATGTTGCAGCTATTTTTTATAGCAGTGGTCATCGAAAAAGGCATTGAAACACGTGACAGAAAAATCAGAATTGCTCTCATTAACAAATGCTTGAGGAAGTAGTGTAAGAAAAATATCGGCTCTCGATCATCCATTACTAAAATGAAAAATCTTAGTAAATACACAGGGTGAACATGGAGATCCAACCTGCCTCTGTTTTGGCCAGGACTCATGGTTAAAGCTGAAAAAACCATTGCTCTAATGGTGCTGGTGCTGTACAAGGTGTACATCAAACATACATTTTTGTTCGAGCAAAATACGGAACAGATAAAGTGACCAAGTAAATCTTTCAGTTCGGTGCATCTCAATTTATCGGCTTTTTTTCTGAATGCAAACAAGTAAGTAGTTCATAACTACTGGACTTATTGATTGGATGCTGGTTTATCGTACTTCAAGCCAATATGAACCAGTATTTGGAGGAATTTTAAGAGTTTTTCTTTGGTTGCCTGAAAGAAGTTGCCAGTAAGTAAGATTTAAAATGAGTCAAGAATATGTCTCATGAATTGACCACAAGCTGAGAAAACAGGGTTTTACAGAACTTTTTGCTCTAATGAAATAGCCTCCGTCTTTCGAAAATTTCAGAGGTGATATTTTAGTTAACACTATTGGAAAATGAATTTGCGTCACAGTGAAACTAAGTTTTGCTGTAATAAACACCTAGGCGGTCTCTAATTCTTGCAAAAATCGGGGCCCTATCTTCTGCCTGTTAATAAAACTATCAACTTTTCACACAGCTGCAGAAACGTTTACATTAGTTAAGCAGAAAAACGCCTAAAATCAGGGTCAATGCATATCCTATTATGAGTGGAAAATGTATCACTCCACCCGCTGGTGTGCCGCGCACAATGAGAGAAGAAACAACATTCTATCTAGTAAAATACTGTTATCGACCGCAGACCATATTGTTTGCGGTCTTAATGAATACTTACAATTTACTTATGTATACCATAGGCTTAATGAAAAGTTATCGGAATCCAGGTCTCTGTGTCCAAGTACAAATCATCGTCGAATTTTTTACTTAGGTCTATCCGTAGGCAAGAATTGCGGTATAGGTCAACATATATTTCCAACCAATTGTGCTTTTTAGTTTCATACTAGCCATGTTTTCATAATTTTGAGGAATGTAAAAGATTCTTATGATATCTGATGGTTTTTCTAACTATTATGTTCAAATGGTTCAGAGGGATTCAATGCTTCAAATATGCGTAATTACTGGCCCTGGTCCATAAGTGCAAATTTATCTGCAAGTGCAGAATCTTCTTCCTTTCTGTGGTTTTGCTTAGAACATTTTGACAATTATGCAGTTACCTTATCTTTCGACTAGTCGTCGCCCACCTTAATAGTTAACAATTTCCACTTACTGGGCACCTGTTCCTAAGAGCAAAGATGCTGTCGCTCACACATGAACAGTTGGTCGTGTTTGTTCAATGGACAATAAATTATCTTACATACTTGTGTTACAGGTGCATAATGAATCTCGCCTACTCAAGACACAGGCAACGACCAAGCTGTTATGCAGAGGCTCTGGTGATAGCACAAGTCACAACTGCCATCTTAGTTATCTGCCTCAGGGATGCGCTGACTTGTCAGTAACACCGTTTGTTCATTGCTCTTGAGTAGATAAACCTCAGTCGTTGGCACTGCGTCGCCTCTATGTCACTCAACAAAAGTCGCCAGTCGTTTAAGAAGTCTTAAACAGATTAGTAGGCTTCGAAAAGAACAGCCATTCGAATTCCCGTCAAAATACTTGACGAGATTTCTACTGAAAAGGTCAACAGGGAAATAGAGACTTTTGAAGTAAGGAAAAGCCGGACACTAACATACCTAAACGCTTTTGTAAAAAATGTCTCATCGCATGTCCGCCAAAAAAGAAACAACGGACGAACTCTTTCCAATCTACAGTGGAGGTTCTGCATCGTGGACGAACCTCTAGAACGAATTCGCTCAACTCTTCTTGAGTACGTCATCCGCATAGTATTTTGACTGGATAATACCACAGAACGAATGTTAATAATTTCTGGTGGTATAGCACCTAAAGATGGTCAAATATCTTGTGCTTATGTAATTGCTTGCAGTGTATACAGTATCATTAACATGAGAGATTTAAGCGGGTGCTCGGAAGTATGTTTTGGTGCACAGAAAGGCACACACGATTCCATCCAACAAACACATCAAACTTCGAAAGCTGAAGGTGGATTCAGCTAAAGCGTTTCATGAACAGTCAGAAAATCACGACATTCGCTTTGGTGATTGAAAAACATCTGCTTCTTCTTATTCGGAATTATTGTGTGTTTAATTTCACGCCATTTACATCAACAAGCATGTGTCAACTGTAGTGGTATAAAACTCATATCTACAATGTGGCATGAATTGATAAGTAACGCCGGACCCAAGTGCTGCCTATCTACAACACTATAATCGTCTGAAACAGGCTTTCCCAAAAATGAGCTTGAAAATTAGTGGTGTACTGCACGATCTTTGTTCGAACTAATTTCGCTGTACCTTATCAAGTACATACTGCAAAAATGAAAATTAAACAGTATGCATAAAATTGTGATTTACGGAGAGTGTTCTGTCCAAGAATGAGGGAAAGACGAATAATTTCACTAACTCTACCAAGATAGTGCTAATTTAATAAACAGTTCCTTTTGCACACACAATGGCGGTTTCAATCGTTTAATAGAAATCAATTCGGCAAAGTGAAATAAGCGTTCATCAAACTATTGTGGCCGACATTGTGTGTGCAAAATGAACTGTTTATTAAATTAGCACTACCCTGGTAGTGTCAGTGAATATATTCTTCTTTTCCTCATTCCTGGACAGAACACTCTCTGTAAGTCACAGTTTTATGTATCTTTTGTATATTTGTATATTTTCATTTCTACAGTATGTACTTGATATGATGCAGCGGAGTCAGTTCGAACACAGATCGTGTAATATACCACTACTAACCTGACTTTAATCGTGAAATAATAGTCAGCTGAATCGACCAGTCTTTTTGAGACTCTACGGATTGCAACCTAAACAAGGAATCTTCCACGTGTATTTTGTTCCTTTGTTAATGAGATTTCGACCATAACAATTCTGAGAAAGGAAACCTGGGACGATTGAAACATAGAGCATCACCACTTGCTTTTGACATTGTTTCTATGCCACTAAAATGGCAAAAAGTCATACTGAATAAGTCGGCAACCAACGTCCAGTACTTCTTTTAGTGAACCACAAAAAGCCAGGAGATTAAAGGAGTATCATCAGATGACGGATAATTTTAAAACAGTAACGAACTTCTGATGCACGACACAGTTCCGTTCTGGTTGCGGTGAAAAATGGCGTCGCCCAAAGTTACTTTTCTCGTTAAATAAATTTAGCACAAAAATTTATGAAAATCACTAAACTTCCTGTTTCTAAAATTGTCCCAAACGGGCAGAGTATACACGTTATTTATTTCCCAGGTAGAACCATGTTAATCTTCTACGAGCTTTCCTATAACCCCGCTCTTATTACGATTTATAGGTTGAGTAATCAAACTGTGACTTTTTTGGTTTTCGATCCGTTGTTCCGTGTTTCAATGTGGCAACCCAGCTTTTTTAGGTGGGTCACATTCTGTAGAAAACAAGCCTTGAATCGGCTAATCTGTTGAAATTAACTGTTTCAACAGGCAAATAAATCAACTACTCAACCTTGAAATCTCAAGGATATTGCAGTAATTTCGCGCGCGGACTTTACTGAGAGTTTTCAACCTTCACTTGTGCATACGACCAAATGGAGGACGTGTTCAAAAACTGTATTAAGTAATGCGTGCGTTTTAACTAAAATCACGTGCACAGGGTGACGTTTCAAGAAAATCGAGGACACATCTCAGACTATTTGAGACCAGATGTCGCGAGAGCGCACTGTTTAACTTATTCACGTTGTCTGAAATGTTTCATAGGTCTGGGTGAATACGTAATCTGACGTAGGTTTTTGATATTATGCCATGTATACGATATCCAGCTACGAACTACCGACGGAAGACAGAAATTGTTTCTCTGTTTCTAATGAGGTTTTTCAGTCGAACACAATTGTTTTTGTTTGTGAATTTAAAGACACCTAGTGTTAAATAGTCATACTTTCGCCGCCTTTTTTAACCCAAGTTTGAAGGCGGATCATCATCATCATCATCATCATCACAACAGCCATGAGCC
>JTDE01000150.1:326084-344859 GCA_014338405.1 Paragonimus skrjabini miyazakii
CTGATTAGGAAGACGTCAGTGCCGCAACTATGAAAATAGTTCTGCTGTATGCCCGTAGCATCATGCCTCACTGCCTAAGCACTCCTACGCGGTCAGTAGTGCGACATACAATCCTATGAGTGTAACTGCTTTTCGTCTGACTGCTCCCCTTTGGCCTGTTTGACAAGGTTGCACCTGGAAGGACCGGAGTCCTAGTCAGCATAGCCCGCCGGATCAAAACAGTACACAAGCCCGACCACCTCGCCAAGGTAGCAGTATAGGTCGAGGCGGATCATTCGATAACAAATTTTTCGTTACTCACCTGGATAACATTTTTATGCGCTTCGGCTCGCAAGTAAACAAGTTGCACAAGAACTGACTGAAATTCTCATTAGGACCTTCCTCATTAGCGTGCATTAAGCCATGTAAAGCCTGAAAAATAATTTTGGGACTAATTTCCTCCCATTAAGAGCAAACAGGATGCACTTTGTTCTCTGCAGCGACCAGCAAGTTTGTGGCATGGGAATTTTACTGCTCCCATCGTGTGATTAGCGGCAACGCCGCGTCGAAAGACCCCTTTATCAATCCGTTGATTTGGAGCGATTCATGGTGCTCCGAGGGGGAACGTTATGTAACTAACGTTTGGATAAATGTTTTATGACCCCAGCTGTGCGACGGAATTCAGGGGTCCTACCTCGTCCTAATAAATTAGTCGCATAATATGAACCCTATAGTTCTAGATTTGAATGACAACTGGATTGTTCACGAGCTTGATGCCCCGCAATGGAATTGTCTGATATACCTGAACATTCAGCAGGAAAAACGGCTTCACCGTTTTAAACAACATGTATCCGAAAAGCTTCATCTTTATTCTTATATTCACGCTTTATCACAGGGCGTTTCCCTTTATCACTTTAGAAATGGCATAGCCCGTGCAGGTCCGCATTGTGGATGTGCACTGGACGTCTCTTCACTGCAAGCAATGTACCAGGCTGGATGAGTCTGCCGCATTACACAAGGCATATTTTCAGTATTGCATTTATATCGTATGTCACTGAGGGCGACTCAATGGTCTGTAACACAGCGTCAGCGTTTTGACAATCTCGGAAATGTCATCGTATACTCACTGTGCCTCAAATATTACTTTCATCAGTTATGTTTTGTCGAGTAATAAGAATTGTATTGCTACGTAACTGCAATACCTTTGTTAATTTTATTTGCGCTGAAGGTTATACCATTTGTGTAAAATCTAATCATGCATCGTGAACTAGTGATAATTCTGAATGGCCTTATCTTAAGCCACTAATGAGAAAAGAAAGTGTTGAACAAGCATTAACCCTTCGAGCGTCCGAAAACCAGGCAGTCCCTAAAACTACATCCGAAACCTACGTTTGATTAGTTTGGTCAGGAAACTTCGTTATCTGTTATGAACTGTCTTTTTTGGGAACGCATTACTAACACCGTTGATTTTAGTATAATTATGGCAACCAACTGTCAGGAATTGGACGTTTGCGTTTATGTAATTAATTATTGTGTAGCTTACCGAATCCGTCTGTTTATTTTCAACCCATATGGTATTTGTGAGATGCACTGCAAATGCAATTCTTGGAGGTCGTTTGAAAACCTCATGTTGCATAGTAATTCCTTCCGACTGCCCTTTTCCAACCATTTGTATCGACGCTAGGCAATCGTAGACCTTTTACACATTTATCCATCCAACAGGAAACACTCATGTACATGTATACAGCAATAGATAGGAGAAAATAAGACGCTGTTTTAAGATTCAGTAAAACAGTGAATCATAAAAAGTTATATAAGTAAGCATTTCAACAAAAATTTTGCAGATAAGCAAGCTTCTGAAATCCGCCAAAAAGAGCAAAGAAAGCAAGAAAATAGTAAAAGACCGAGACTGTGTTTGAAGCCACTGGTTGTGTTAACAGAAGTCCTGGAGTTTGTATGGTGTGTGGCAAAAAACCGAAAGCAGAATTTTGTGGAAAAAATCTATGAACTTAGCCACGGTTAATTGAAGGGTGTAACAACCAAGCGTCTGCAACAGTGTCATCTATCGACCTTATAAGAACAGCGTTATTGGAATACATGACTTTGGTCGGGCAGCGATTATTAAATTCAGAAGTGTTCGGGACGCACTTGTCTACCTGGCTGTGTTCATAAATCGTCCAAACTGACGGTAAGAATGTTAATATCTCACTTTCAGTAGGCAGGCCGATACACTACGTTAGTATTCGGTGCATTGATT
Organism: Paragonimus skrjabini miyazakii; assembly: GCA_014338405.1. Lineage (NCBI taxonomy): Eukaryota > Metazoa > Platyhelminthes > Trematoda > Plagiorchiida > Troglotrematidae > Paragonimus > Paragonimus skrjabini miyazakii. The sequence continues at coordinate 328,321 of JTDE01000150.1, forward strand.
TCTCGCATAGGCACCGTCTAGTAACATTGTCAGTTTAATGGGCTAATGTGTGTCAGACTTCAGTGAGATTGTAGCCCACGTAAATTCAACACCGTTCCTGGCGTTTAAACTACTAGTTTTACTGAATCGGTTGACCGTAACGTGGCGTTTGTAGAAAAGCCTGCGACTGATTAAAGAGACGCAATACCTGCATTTTGTCCGCGTTGCATCAATTCAGGCATCAAATACAGTGATGTTCATGTGACATCTATTGACAAAAACAATCAGAAATCGGTGTGACCATTGAGGAATATAAACAAAACAATACCTCGTTCGCGTTGGCGGCTCACATAGATTGTTCTTTCTGTCTGACAGATTTGTCTCTGATAATTGGAAACAGTGTTGGTGGTGTTCATAACTTCTATTTAAAAAATATACCGGTTTAGCTGTGAAACTACATGCGGAATTCTAAATTTCATATTTGGACACATTAATTTACCCGTGCTACAGAATCCATCTGATTAAATGCTGGTCAATATAAAACGACTGTGGAAAATGTACATCGGAAGTGAGTCGTCTAGTTTTGATAAAGAACTTCATGTTGCAAATCAAACAATGTGTATTGAAACAGCACGTGATACTGAGATGTCTGCGTCTGCTGCAGCGCGTTATTGCGAGAAAATTTCTGCTATCAATAGACTGACTGCGTGGGATGTTAACTAGCAGTTATTTTGAAAAAACTAAGATCATATCCTGAACCTTTCAAGACTTAAGTCCATTTTTCCGATATTAAACACCAAGATAGCTCTGCAGCGGCGTTATTAAAATGTGCATAACCAGAAATAATTGAGCAAAGCGTGCTTTAAGGCAACACTAAAAAACATGTGCCAATATTTTTGCACAACTATCTCAGTTATGCTACATGGATCCTGTCTATAGCAAACTTTGTCCGGATGAATGTAGAAAACTGAGGTAAACTGATTGAATTTTGAACACCTTGCCCATGGGCTGGATTTTGACCACTTTTATGGCATTTGCAAAATCAACAAACTTCTTTTATAAAGCTAGCGGAGTGATAAACTAGATGTATGCTTATGAAACGAAATAAACGCGTCGAACTTTTTACTTGGTCATTTTAGTTTTCTCCTGGTTACGACATGTCAACTACAAAGACGGTGTAGTACCCAGGAGATAACTGGAGAACACATTGATATGTACAGTAGTTTAAGTGGGTTAAGCTGACCTGCGCTAACGGAATGTAATGAATTCGTGAAGTGAATCGTAGATTTATTTTGACTGTCTTGTCGCAAGCCTTCACCTCCGAATAATATAATATTGTGTACAGTATTTTTCATCTGGCTGAATTCATACTGACTGTTAGCCCACGTCGAAATTTCCGGCGAACCGCGCAATCGAATCGTTTGACTGAAAATATGTCTACTGAATTCCGTCGCCCGCTTTTGAATACCGAAAACTTTCCCTTCACTGATTCGAAACTGTTCAACAAAATCTGGAGAGCTATGAACATTTATTTTTCCATCATACTAAGAGTGGATTTTTTGTTAACTCCTTCATGTCAGGTGGAAAATACTCCTTTCAAACGAACATCTTTTTGTTTCCAGGAATCGATTAACCAAGCGCTTCAAAGAATTTTGATCAAAATTAGTATCCTGCGCAAACCTTCAACTGTAAGAGTCATTGATACTCGCTCTGTGATATCTCATGGAAAGATCTCTGTCTAATTTCTTGTCGTTCTGTCCGTCTAATTACCCGGGTGTCGATGACGGTGATCGCTATATTCGGAGTTAACTGTCGTCCGGTGATGTCATTTCCTCGATGTTACCTTAGTGGGTGACTTTAACAATGTTCTTGTTTGTTCTAGTATGAAAATATTTTTAGGAAGTAGTATCCCATTGTTTGAGGGTCTCAATTCTTCGCATGCCGCTCTTTGTCGAATGAATAAGAATTTTCTGAGGTTGAAAATGACAATAGTGCATGACATCCAGTAGTTTTCTTAGACACGTTTACTCTATCCAGTGGTTCAATATTATCATCCGATACACCAGCATGCCCGTTCAATTCGTATCTCAGTTGTGTTGGTGAATGCGTCTTTTATCCTGAAAAAGCGTTGAATTAAACTTCTCCACATAGAAAATATTGTGACGATAAACGCAGCTGACAGCCTGTGACTGTGTAGAGATATATATATCAGATAAATGCTGTTGCTCTCTACTGATCATTACATTTTGTGATGTTGTAGTTTATCATTTTAGGATGGGTAAATTAAGTTAGTAATTGGAAAACAGGTAAGACATTGCGCAGTATACGTCAATTAATTCCACTAACTTGCATTGTTTACTAATTGGTGAATGGGGGCTGGTTTGGTATGTAGTAAATGTCAAATGTTTAAGCTGGTTTTACAGTTACACCTTCCAGTTAGCTCATTTAGAGAGAGAGCTAGAAGTCCACTGTTAATAAAGATAATCTATAGTACCTGCCTCTGCCACAGCTGGAATTTTAAATGTGTACGCCGTCCTTAGAGCGATCATGCTGATTCTCATGCCATTGACAATTGCCTGTGAATAGTATTTGATTACCATATTATTTATCAAACGGTTTTTGTATTGATCCCTTAACACTCCATACAAAAGATTGCTATATATGTTGTTCTAAATAAACTAACATCTCCAAACTTGCAGCTTCAATACAAACCCCTCGCTGTTACTAGTATATTGTGGTATTCTACATTATATATATATATCAAACATGCGGCACAGTAACTGGGAACAGTCAACTAATTAGATTGTGTGTTTGGGGCTGACCGCATGGTTGAAAGTTGGATCTGTTGACTTGCTTCTTTGCCTTGTAGCCTGAAGATGCGTGGCGATTTGCGTGTTTATTAAAATGAACGACTTGCTGTGTGATCAATATATCTGAGTCCACAAAGAAAAGAAAACGATTCAGTTGTGTGCATGTTAATTATCCGTAGATGAAATCTATTCCGGATTGTACAGCGTTTTCAGTCGTCTACTCGACAACAATTTTCCAACTATCCGCTTGTACTGGTGGCTTACAAAGAGTATTTTTTCTGTCTGAAAGAAACTTACTTTTGACAGCTGGAAACATTGGTGATGTTCTTAGCTCGGGCTGAGGAATTGAATATTGGGGTATTTGGGTTGCAACCTAAGTGTCAAGCTCGGCGAACATCCCAGGATATTGAGACTTGCCTTCTTCGGGTTCTGATCACTCTATGTAGATGACAACAGATTTATTTGGATACTTACTTCTGTTAAACGTTTGTGACACCTGATTGGGCTGCGCGTCGACGAGGTAATCGACGACTCTGGCTAAGTTACAATCACGTCAGTTTCTTACTGTCTTATGGGTGCGTTGTTGTGAGTGCGTTTATATTAAGCACTTCAGGTTCATCTTGAACATGTGCTGTGCTGTGCGGTCGGAAGATTATAACAACACTGTGTCAGAAAAGGTTATTCTGGTATTTCACATTGTTTCAGCCAATTATAACCGTTTGTGCAGAGTTGCTTCCCCTAGCCATAATGAAGGCTCAACATCTGACCTGAAATCCGAGACAGTCGCTATTAAGCAACGCATTTCATCCAGCAATATTATCATGCCCGATTTTTCTAGCATCCTCATAAGTAGACTGAAAAGAACACAACGTTGGGAGCAAATTGTGACAATCAGCATTTCAATCACCTCCTCAGGCGTGTTTCAGTCGGCATCACCAAGAAACCGAGCTCTCATGGGGTTTGCTGCTTTAAGTCAACTTGAGCTGCCTGTGAAATATGTAGCCGTTTACCCATTAAAATGAATTGGAATGGAGTGGATAAGGAGCATCTGTATCTGGGTTTAGTTGGCAGTCCACGCCACACCGCAGTCAGGATCAAAATAATGGCAAATTGCAGTGATGTATTTCCATTGTGTAGACAACGTTTTAACCCGTCTTCCTTAGGGTAAATGAAGCGCAGTGGTTAAGGTTGTGATCCCTTATTCTGGGATTAGATGTCGGAAATTTGCCCAGCCCCGCGCCACTTGTGAATAAACCACTAATGGCAGGGAACTCTTTAGGTTTTTCTTGTGTTAAGACAGCGTGCAGCCAACATGTCTGCAAGGTTGATAAGTCCTTTCCATAGTTCCGTGAAAGTCCGAGAATATCCACTTTGAAAAACAGTTTTTTATCATTATTATGGTAAGCTGACGAGTATGTATTATAGGCATGCAATTTAAATAAGAACCAGAAGTCCAGAGTGGCCTCAGGTGACAGTGGTACATTTTTTGATGAGTAAATCTACGTCCATTAGTTTTGAAAGATTTACTACAGCACGGTTATGCAACAAGTAGCCGGCAAATGGTTTTCATGGAATCTACTCAACCAGTCCGGTTGAGCGATACAAAACAAACGATTTCGCAACCCGTAAGGAAAATTCAAGTGATCTCTAGATTTGACGAGTTCTGTAAATAATGGGAACGATCTGAAGAATTCAGTTATTTTAATCGTTTTAAAAAGTAACAGAAATTATTGAAAATGGACGTACATTAATTTCTGACTTTTTTGTTATTCGCTGTGGGATGCTATATTAACAAACTTCTTTAGTCAATTTGAGCACGGTTGACTGAAATAAACAATTTTCTACCTTGTCGGAACTCACTGAAGAAATCCGCTTACTTTTTGATTCTTTATATTCTAATGGGAATTTGTGAGAGTTTAGTTGGGGGGTAAATCCGATTTAAGTCTGTTCAGATTACACACATTACATATAACGATAATTTCAGAGATGTTCGTTACAAAAAGATGTATATTGTACTTTGGTTTGTGATATTTTGAAGATTTTAAGATTATGCCTGCATTGGAAATATCCGTTTAACTTGACAGTTTGCACGAATCGTTTTTTTTCTGATTAACGGGCTTCTAATTGACGCGGGCAGCTAATGATGCGGCGAATCACTTAAAACGCGATCTCTTCTTGTGATTACGAATTCAAGCTACTTCCTAAAAGGAGAAAAATTTATATAAAAACCCTCTTTCGAGTATATATTTCACAAGAATCCGATTGCTTGTTAAAATTAATTAGATGGAGATAACATAACAAAGAAATTAAATCTAATGTCCTCCCGATTTTTAACGAAGTTAAAGATAAAATACTTTTATCCGCTTTCTACACAACGCTATAAATAAAATGGTTGCACAAATCAATGCGACTAGTTTTGCAGCAGATAAGTGTGGATGCGAACAAACCACATTTGTTCTTATTTTCGGTAAACTATGAGTCCATCCATCTGCAAAACAATGTGAACGTTACCAGTACGGACAGACTTCCTGAAGTTAGTCATTTTAGGCCTGATTTATATCACTTCAGCAAGGTGTGCATCGGTTTTAATGATTACCTTCTACAAACTGATATCTAAAAGGGGGATTGGTGGTTGAACAGGAATTTTGTTTTTCATAACACAGCTTGCCAATTTTTATTTTGCTCCGTAAAAATGTTTCAGAGTCACATTTTGCCGGACTGCTGATTCCCAAACCAGTCATCTTGAAACGTGCTTTTTTAAAAGTTTCTCGCTATTCTGTCCTGACTGATCAAGTGCTCGTTCATCAAACCTTCTTTACAGGCTATTTGCTCGATATGATTGCTCGTTTAATAATGACGAAACATTCCAAATTTTGAAACGAACTTTTGTATTCCAGGAGGTACATGCACTTGGCAATGTGATGACCGTGTTACGAACATTTGTATTGCTGGCAGTCTACAGCTGGATGTTAGTCGAAGGAATATATTTGTTTGGCGTTCTATTCTGGACGCTAACAGTGCAAACATTGCCTTTGTTCATCTACTGCATGATTGGATGGGGTGGGTTTCATTCCGTTTATTTATTTTTTGGAACTACTGATATCAAATCATAGTAGCTTAAATTTATTGGAGTTTTGCACCACTTAAATCTTTAACGTTCACCAACTGATCTGTTCTATTTTTTGTTTTGCGCAGGTTTTTAGTTACTGTAAATAATGCATTGATGAATTTGAGTTAGCTACACATCTGAAGTGCTCACGAACAGCCTTATGAAATTTCCTAGTATGATCGGCATTTTAGACCCAGGTAGTCTTAAAAATAAACAGGAAGACCAAGCGCACAAACGATTCTGCTCCTATATATAATATAATTTCGCTTAGTATTTTAAAAACATGAATGTCATCAATTACAGGCATGATTATGACAGAAACTGTAGCGTACAGCTTGCCACGTATATTGCAGCACAGTATTAATACGCGCGACGGATATATGAAGAGATAGTCAACTGATACTCTTATTCACGGGTAGTGTAAATTTTGTGAACTGCATTGCTTTGGGTTATGGATGATGCTACGTTTTTGTTTTCATAACATTGAGATCGTTGTCCTAAACTTCATTTTTCAAAATTTGCAAAAAATACTCTTTTGGGTGAGGGGAGGGGTAGGATGGTACATATTCTACAAGTTAGAAGAAACGTGAACACGCGGACAACGCGTGAACACTTCAATCCTAAAGTAATCAAGGAGAGGAAGACGGCGTGAATAGGAAAATATCAAGGCTAAATTCTTTCTATGTGTTCCATCACTGTTAATTCCAAAGTCGCTCGTGGTTTATGAGAGCGAATCCGAAATTAGCAACAGACTTACAGGAGTTAGCCGCCAGAAAGATGATGAACTATCCAGCTTGCGAATCAAACAAACACAAAAGTTCAATATCAGTCAGGCGTTAAACAGCCAGATAAGCCGCCTTAATATCAACAGGGAAACGAATGCTGCATTTCGTCTAGTAACCTCGATCCGGCAACCACCAGTGCCTGTCAACCCGTGCATAACCTGGGAGCCAAGCTACAATCGTCCAATTGGAGATGAACCAAACAAGATACAGCGACATGGGGATGAGGTTTGGTAAAAACCCACGTAAGGTAGTTTGAAACTTGTTTAACCTGAAAACGCCAAGTATCTCACACGTCTTCCTCATGGTAAGATGCTGGAAAGTATACGGATGACAGTGGTGGGGGAATTTAATCACAAAAACGATGTTTCTATGAAAGATGCTTCTCTTCTGTGTGAAGTTCAGCGAAATACAAACAGGGCTTCAAGGGCAGCTTCATTCTGAAATAGAATGCCGGAACTTTCTAGCATAAGTGACCAAAACAATTCTAAATAAACGACTGGAAAATTCGTTCTTTAACGAGAGAATATCTGAAGTTTATCCCAACCAGAAACCTTATTTGGAGAGCGTTGGTTCTGTTGTTCAAATCGGAAGCATTTTCTTTAGCCATATTTCATATTCAGCGGAAATGCGGCCTATTATGTAAGAGTGATTTATAGAACGTTTTCTCTTCATCGAAGTAACTAAGTGAATTCAACTTGCAGTTCATATATTTGATCGTCATTCCAAGGCGTCTTCGAAGTTTCACGTTGTAAGCAGTATTTTTACGTGAGATTAGAAATCAAGCTACTCCGTTTGATATTACACCATCAGATGTGGTACATTCCAATCAAAACACGAACGTTTGACAGATTTGGATCATTCAGTTTATTTAATCCTTATTGGCCAGCAATCAGGATATACTTGGGCAAGTCATTGTTAATAATCATATAGTTTACTTTGTTTGGAGGGCATTTTTACTTACTGGTTGATCTGTTAACTATTAGTTAGAATACGATAAGGTGATGTGCGTTAAAACCGAGCAATCTGTCTACAGTCCATAACCATTTTCTATATACAGTCTTCACAGCTGACCAAAACTCACTTTCACATAAAATGAAAAACCTTCATTACGTAAAGTATTGTCTCGCTTGAGTTCCAGGTCTGCCGATTGTCTTCACTACGTACTTTATATTTGCAAAAGTCCAGAAGACGGACAAAGCGTACGTTTACCCAGTTCTACAGTTCTTATTTCATTATATGAATTCGGGAAATTTTGTTGTATAACATTGCACTATGTGATCTTTTTTGTCAGTGGATAACTACTTATGGTGTAATTTCTAGTTTGAACAGCGAATTTAGACAGCGTTTTATAATCAGCGCACAAAATACATCTTAGTGCATTATGTAAACAACCCCTAAAGAAAGTTCCAACAATAATTTGAAATTTGAGGTTAGACAATCGTTTAGTTTACATTGAGCTATCAGAAAGTGTTTATTTCTGACAACGGTACAAGTCGCTTTGATGTGGATTTCTTTGTGAATGTAATTGGTAAATCCTTATTATGCCAGGATTAACAGATGGCTCTTATGGAGGGACAGTTACTGCGACAGACTTTTGTCAAACAACAACTTCTTGCAATTAAAAAGCAAATTTTTGGGGAGGTAAAATTGATTGACCGCTCAATAAAATCCATAGGGCTGCCAGGTGTTTGAGCAACTAGAAACGTAGTTCAAATGAAAAATACTCTGAATATTGATTAGCCTCTGTCATATACATGCAGTACGTTACTGTTTACCTTTACAGTGATTGTGTCGTCTGTTTTATAATCACAGCATATGGGAGGACGTGAGCCTGGAGCAGACCGAAGGTTGCGTTGTCCTTGGATCTATTTTGGTGATGTTAGCCGTGAGTTTAAGTAGAAAAAAATCAAAAGTTATTTTTATGTCGTACGTATTTTAGGAGCAATCACTTACTATCAGATGTCCTTATCATTGTTATTGTTGAGGTTACGTTCATGATTGTTCAGTTACATTAGACAGAGGTATGTGAAACCATACCCTATAAAATAGTGTTGAAGTAGGGCTCATTTACAAACTTGTCAGCTGGCCTTGTGTAATCAACACCGGTTTATGTCCAATAGCTTAGTTCTGCAGTACTTAAGTTGACATGTCGAATGGATGAGTATAGTCAGATTCTGAACGTTTTAAAAGATTACCAGGCGTTTTAGTGGCATGATAACTGATAGTTTCACCACTTCTGGTGGGCACGTAGCGAAACATTACTAATGAGCTAGACGTAGCACGGCCAATAATGTTCTCTAAATGTAAGCCAACAAACACAGAAGGACGAATGATCGGTCTCGGTCGGGGATTTGGTTGATTTCAAGTTAAACCAAATCCCCGACTACTCATCAGTTATCTAAAATATCACCCAGCAGTTTTAATGAGATCGAAGATTTCGACCTGTCTAGGAAGCCCTAATCGCGGGGTTATCGATTGGAGTTAACAAACAGTAACTGTGTCTCCATTTCGAGACAATCCGGCAACCTGATCATTACTCACAAGTGAAAGTGATTGAGCGTTCTCATATGATAATTCGGTCGTACCTAATGTGAGGTCAATGGCGCAGTGGTAAACACGGTTGCCTCATGAACAGCGTGGCCGTGGTTTAAGTCCCGGCAGTGGCGATGATATGCACTACTGACGAGCTTTAATAAGAGTGAAACTCGAGTCTAGTGCTTCTGCTATTCGAAAGGGGCCGACAGGGAAGTCTATGGGGATGCGACAGCTGCGACCAATTGTGGGTGATGTTCAAATTGAAAAATCCGATACGCCGAAATCTAATAAGCGGCGAATGAGGACTAGGCGCCAGTGTAATCAGTTTCGTTGTTAATAGGCAGCTGATTCAAAACGTAGGGATGAGTTCTGGGAAAAAACCGAACGATAAGTAGTTGTAACAGAGTGCAGTCATTGCCAAATGTGTTTCACTGACAACAGCATTGTAACAATCAGAACGAAATAGCATGATCTACTTTCATAATGATACACGACGCAAACGATTTTATTCCATACGTTGCTAAACTTTCACCGAAGTATAGTATTCAGTACATTATTGCAAACCAACCATTTGCAACCGTAACACATAATGCATGTCTACACTGACTAGCGTTAAATAATGCAAGATTGCTTTACGATTCACATGTTCTTACGTTCAACGTAAACACCCCATTGTAACAGTACACTCGTCAAACTTATTGTGGTCCAATTTTATTCAGCAGCATCAGGGTAGGTGCAATCTATAAATTAAGCGGCTAAGTACTATCTGACGCTTTATTCCCCGAACAAAATGTCATTTAGTCATTAAACTTCTTCTATTTTTTGTCTGGTTCAACCCTTGCGAAATTTCACTTACTATGTTTCACTTGTCGACACCTTTTCAAATAAATGGATCGGCTGACTCACTCTGAGTAGTTTTCATTGAACTTTATTTATTCAAAGCAAGCTGTTATATTAAGGTAACAACCGGAAATGTAGTTTAACTTACCGTTATCTTCAATACTTTCAGATAAACCTATTGATCGCCTTGATTACCATTTTCACTCTGTTCACGAATGTACAACGACGATATTTTCGCCGCTCGGAAGCGGGTAAACGATCGTTGACAACTGCAGATAGTCAAAAGGACGCTACTCGAGCTGTACTCCAAGAATCACCGAAGAGTGAGATGGGTGACAGGCAGAATCTTAATCACTGTCAAATGCGGGTAAGCAGAACGAACGGGCTATCCGAAAGTAAAACTAAGCTGTCGACCACTACCAAAGTGTTAGATGAATGTGCGGAACCTCATCCGACAGAGGTAGCAGCAGATTCAAAGCAGGAAGATGATACAATAATTCGTCAACAGGCAGCCCCTGGCCGATTTAAATCACTAGTTCCAACTTCGCTGCGAAGTTATACAAGTCGGTTTTCCCGTGGTCGACTTGGGCGGGCATCTTTAGAGCCATGGTACGTGTTGTAGTAATCAGTGTATAATCTGTAGACAATAATTCATATAATCTCGCAAAAATTCTCATAAGATCTTATTATTATTTCACAATTTCACAATTTTTGCTACTGGTTGCTGGCAAATTTCATTTAACTCATGACTTATTGAACAGCTTACCTCACACACAAGACGATGACAGTTCTCTCAATTAATTTCTGTTTACTTTTTCATTCTACTTTTCAACCGATTACACAACAGATCCTGGTGAAGAAGTTTTTTACCAATTTGAAGTAATTATGGTCCGTGGAATAAGCTTGGAACCGATTAATAATTTTTACTTTCAGGGCAGCCTGAGACTAATTGATAATTATATTATTTGTCTTTCACTTATAAGTTGACATGTGAAATTGTTTAGGGCAGGCAAAGAATACTCCATATGTAAGCCCTCACCAGTAACTAAAGAGGCCATTAGAAACGTTGTCTCAATTTTTGTAAAATGGACTACATTTGATGCAAATAATGTACACTAAAAAATATTGAGTGTCCTGAAGTCCCAATAAGTGAGAAACTTTAAGCTTCCACAGAAAGAAAAGGCAATATTGAATTCGTTGAGATAAGACAGAACCCTAACGTCAAATTGGACGAAGGTAGCTTTAAAATCATAAGGAATAAGACAAACTAAGAATCGAAAGTGAACCAACGCAGATTGGAGGAATCGCACAATAGACTATACATGACAATATAATATACGGGTGGATTAGACGGATAAAAGAATACCTGAGACAGTGAGTATGATGCAGTCTGCACCTGAAATCTAAATAATCGCAGGTAAAACTTCATGTCTCATATACCCGCTCGATACTAACCTGAAGGATTAGCTGCTCATCATATTGCCTTGTGAGGTATTCGACAAACATACAGCAACCAAAATCTGTCCGACTGAAAACACCTCTTACTGCCCAGGCTATTCGAATCAGGCCGCTTGCGCCAGTGTTAGGTCATCAAAGGCGGGTTAATCATTCGCTACGTCTACCGTGACCACAAATCCACCGGATGAATGACCAACCTGTGCGGTCAAACCAATGGATGAGTCGGACATAATAGACCAATCAAGCCATCACCAAGTGATGTAATAAATCCAACCGATATCTCAGTTCAACCCCATAAACTCTATATATAATGGTACCGGTCTGGAGATGAATTAACGAAAACAGATGTGCGTCTGTGTCTTGATTCTCATTAATGAGAAGATCAAAGTGTGCTACTGTGAGTCCGTGTAATTTCACGTAAGCAGCTAATCTGATGTTATTTAACACAATAAAGTGCTGGCCAGTTTTAGTACAATGTTATATCCTTACCACTTTGTCAAAATGTGACACTAGAAACTGTTAAGGAAATGCAACACGGCGAAAAACAAACGTGACTTTGGAACAATTTGTAAGCGGAATATTGCACTGACAGAAATTATTTTGTCAACTCATCGAAATTTTCCCTTCTATAACAACGATCGGCCATTGGGTCTACAATATCCTTCAATCTAACTACTTGTCCCTAGAAGGCCATAGAAGACCAGGAATCCACTTTTGGGAAAGCCAAAGATCTGACGACACCTTGTGAACGATATTTTTTATCGACACATGAGGCAAATTGAGATTACACTTACAACACTTAAGTAAGTTTAATTACGTCAACAGATTCAGGGGAAATTAGGGGGAGTCGATGACCGGTTACCACATGTTTTATGTTAAAACGGTAGGACAGCGTCCAAAGTCTTGTTTTTCCTGAGTCCATGGACAGTTTAAACTGGACCTGCGCCTATCCCTGGCAAAGATGTGTTTCTCTATCTAACGCGTTGCTCCCCAACATTTGGCGGGCGCTTTTGGGAGAAAAGTAGTAAGAACGTAAGTAATGGCTAACCTCACAAACAATCTCTCTTTGGAACAGTTCCTTAGATGACAGTGATACTGTTCGTGAACCAATACCAAAAGCTTCAGGGGAATGCGGAAGCATAATCGGTATATCATTCGACAAATTGCCATCGGAATCGAATTGTTGGCTTTAAAACAAAGTAACTACAGGCACTAGATTTCATTAAGAAGTCGCAGTGTTTCAAAGTTTAAAGTGTGTGGAAAACTAGCTACCGGTTGAGAGAACCTATAACTGCATGTATAACATAGGGGCAGAAAGCGTTGACCGATAAACATTTGCGCAGGAAACAAAACTTGAAACAAACGAAGTCTTAAGGCGGATTTCGGAATTTGCGTGAAGTAGTCTACACGATTAGTTAATTGTTGAGCGTTCAACAGCTATTGATTGAAAAATTAATCTAAAACTGCCTGGTTATCCGGATGAAAAAGCTCGAAAATGTGACAATCGAAACGCAACGTCACAAAACCTCAGATACATCGAGAGATAACTTGTACAGATGTAACTCAACTGCATCAGTGGCTTGATGAGCTTAGCACACAAAGGACTTAAGTGTGTTTTTATACGCATGTGTGTCAAAAAACATGGGCTTCAAAAACGCTTAACCCTATTTATTGTTTCAACACCATTTCTATATTCATCTCCACACGTTTCCTTTTATTAAAACCACTGGGTAAAAGAACAAAATAGCCCTTGCTGATGAAGTGTTGAACTCTTAAATAGAACTGTCACACCAATATGTTGGTGTTGCTGGATGTTCTCAAAGGCAGTGCTCACCCACTATTTGTCAAGAAGCTTCTGAATCAAAGATAAAAATTTATTAACCATTATTAGTAACCACCACACAAGAGTTTTCTCCATATTATCAGTATGACTATCATAGAAAAACTGAAAGAAAATAGAAAGATAGTGTTTTTCAAATAATTCCTCAGTTATTTTAAACCACAGCCAGCCTGAAGTTTCGTAAATTAACGTCTTGGTTGAGAATCAAGAAAACTTTACCGGTTATTAAAAAAACAGCAAGAGAGAGAACATTAGTGAAGAGGTAATTACCACGAATTAACAAGAGTCAGTTTCATTAGATACATCCGCAAGTGCATTGAAAAGCACGCAACCACAATCCACGAATTATAATAGGTCGCCTGTCAATAACCCAGAAATTTTATTTTGGGGTGAACTGAAGCAAAAACATTGCCCTGGATGAAATATAGCAATGTACCCTTTACAAATATATATATCAAGTTGAACATCACCCACAATTGATCGCAGCTGTCGCATCCCCATAGACTTCCCAGTCGGCCCCTTTCGAATAGCAGAAGCACTAGACTCGAGTTTCACTCTCATTAGAGCTCGTCAGTAGTGCATATCATCACCACTGCCGGGACTTAAACCACGGCCACGCTGTTCATGAGGCAACCGTGTTTACCACTGCGCCATTGACCTCACATTAGGTACGACCGAATTATCATCATATGAGAACGCTCAATCACTTTCACTTGTGAGTAATGATCAGGTTGCCGGATTGTCTCGAAATGGAGACACAGTTACTGTTTGTTAACTCCAATCGATAACCTTGCGATTAGGATCAATTGTGGGTGATGTTCAACTTGAAGTCAACCAAATCCCCGACTACTCATCAGTAATCTAAAATGTACATATAACTAATTATCTAATGCAGCTTGCCAACTTCTACTGTTCGAGGTTAATTTTTTAGTAATTAATAGGTACAACTGTGTTATCACATTTTAGTCCACTTGAGGAATGGCAGGAAAACATGTAAGCAAGGCAATTAACTTTTCGGTTCTTGTCGTTCAATTCCTCCTTACCTGCATCCTCATCATTTTCCACGTGGCAAGTTTCGATGAGATCATCGTAATATTTGTGTACAGTTTTAACAATCTGGAAAATGTTCCTACCCTCATATGATCACCTTGTACCCTTTTTTAGGAGGGCGGTCAAAGCCTTGCTCTACCTGATGCCATTGCTGGGCTATCCGCAACTGATTCTACTTCGACCATACTCGGTAGCTTTTGAAAATTTCTTTTCTTACACAAACGCTGTCATTATTGCATTGCAGGTAAGCTGTTTTGTGTTTATGCCATTATAACTATAACTTGGTTGTCGCAAATGCTGTATTCCTGGCCAGGAGTAGAAGTGCACTACATAAGCTAATAACATACAACATATATAATTCATTAGTCTGTTAAAAATGAAGTTGTTTTTGGCATAGTGCAGTCGCTTAAAGCATTTTAAGTTGTAATGTTCGGGCAAAAACGGATTGTGACTGTTCCAAGCAAACGTTATCTACTTTCTGTCCTGTCCTCCATCTCAGAACTTCGTCGCTTTCTTAGGGCAGTTGTATTGAAATCATGCAAACATCATCATCATCATCATCATAGACAGCAAACGCTACTCACTGGTATACTGCTGTGAACAGTATGATATCGTGCTCTCGTGTCTCATATAAAACGAATCTGTTATGACACGAAAACTGGTAGATGCAGGAATTTCGTATTGACTCATCAGTACCAAATGCACAATAACATGCAAGAGTTTTTTTATATCGAACAGTTAGTTACGGACGATATCCGTATCAATTCCCGCGGATGTCAAAAATGAACATGCTGAAGGTGACCAACAGTAACCTCAGGTGCATTGCGACTACATATATTGAAACTGCACAGATGCGACTGGTGGATTTTCGTCAAACGCATTGTCATCTTCTATCCATGGGGAAAACTTGTCATTATGCAGTCGCATAGTGTTTACACAATTCTGTAAGACGATCATCAATCGTATGAAACGGATTTATGTCGACCGTTTACAGAAGTCACGTAAGAAAGCGGCTGAAGAACTAATCCCACTGGATCCCAGTAAGCATGTACTAAACTGTTCTTCAGTACAGTTGAATTCTATGCAGTTAGAAGCCTTAGCTTTGGGTCTGGATTAAAAAATACCATCACATAGGCCCAAGCTCAGTTTGAGAATCTCATTGATCAGTTATCAAATCTTCAGCGAACTACTGTTGACAATTTGGGTTGGCTTAAAACCAAATTCACTGATATAACTAATAGGTTTCTCATGACTCCGATCAACGGCCGGCGTGCTATCACAAAGAAACACTTGCAATCATTAAGAGAACTTAAATAAAAAAATGTAGTAATACTTAAACCAGATAAGGGCTCCGTTGGAGTTATTTTAGACAGGGACACGTATCTGCAGAAGATGGTGTTAATACTAGAGGACCAAAAGAAATCTTAGCAAATAGACACAGTGAACAACATCACCGGAATAGAAGGTCGCATAGGAGGGCATCTCCAACTTCTTTTACAGCTACGCACGATTGACGACATGTGGGTCATCGACACCTCAACTCTACGGCTTCCTTAAGACACACAAGTCTGGAATGCCGTTTGGGCCTATTCTGGCGATGACTAATTCTCCATACCATAAATTGGCACGTTGGTTAGTCACCATCCTAACGCCATTAAAACAAAGGTTTTAGGCTTATTCTAATAAAGACTTTTTGAGCTGATCAATGATTTGGACAAAATCAATCTTGATAATGAATTGATGTGCTCCATAGATGTTCAGTCATTGTTTACGAATGTCCCACTACACGAGGTGATTGCTTATATTTGTGAGCTTGTCGAAACGAGCCACACTACTGTACCTCTAACTAGTGATATTCTGAAGGAAACGTTATTACTGTGCACTGAAAACGTCAGTTTCCGTTTCCTTGATAAGTCCTACCACCAAATAGTTGGGGTAGCCATGGGAAGTCCACTAGGGCCCATCTTAGCAGACTTTTTCATGTTAAGGATTGATCAAGAGTTAGCGGCAGACATAACAGATCTGTCATACTACAAACGCCATGTTGATGATACACTAGTATTCAGTAGTTCCAAAAAGACAATAGATAATCTAGTGCGACGCTTAAATAGGTATCATCCAAATCTGAAGGTA